>VFFE01007174.1:1337759-1390887 GCA_008921705.1 Burhinus oedicnemus | reverse complement strand
AGAGCAGCACCAGAAAATACAGGGCAGGGCACCTCAGACTGGGTGCAACAAGGACAAGTGTAGGGTCCTGCACCTGGGCAGGAATAACCCCATGGACCAGTACAGGTGAGGGGCTGACCTGCTGGAAAGCAGCTCGGTGGAAAGGGACCTGGGAGTCCTGGTGGACAACAGGATGACCATGAGCCAGCAATGTGCCCTCGTGGCCAACAAGGCCAATGGCATCCTGGGGTGCATCAAGAGGTGTGTGGCCAGCAGGTTGTGGGAGGTCATCCTCCCCCTCTGCTCTGCCCTGGTGAGGCCACACCTGTGGTCCTGTGTCCAGTTCTGGGCTCCGCGGTTCAAGAAGGACAGGGAACTGCTGGAGAGGGGAGATATTAGGGCTACAAAGATGATTAGGGGTCTGGAACATCTTTCCTATGAGGAAAGGCTGAGGGACTTGGGTCTCTTTAGTCTGGAGAAGAGAAGACTGAGGGGGGATCTGATCAATGCTTGCAAACACTTAAAGGGAAGGTGCCGGGAGGATGGGACCAGTCTGTTTTCAGTGGTGCTCAGTGACAGGACAAGAGGTAATGGGCACAAACTTGAACATAGGAAGTTCCATCTAAACATGAGGAAGAACTTCTTTCCTTTGAGGGTGGCAGAGCACTGGCACAGGCTGCCCAGAGAGGTGGTGGAGTCTCCGACTCTGGAGACATTCCAAACCCGCCTGGACGCCGTCCTGTGCAACCTGCTGTGGGTGACCCTGCTCTGGCAGGGGGGTTGGACGAGATGATCTCCAGAGGTGCCTTCCAACCCCAAGGATTCTGTGATTCTGTGACTGGGAAGGGTATCTGACCCAGACTGGTCAGGTGTAGGTTGGCCATGCCTGCAGATGACACACACACTGCAGGTGGGTTCCCACAGCTCTCTTTGCTTACAAGGACTGTTTCTTCACAGCCTCCTTGGCAGAGCTTGCACAGCTCTGGACCTTGCTGTCCTACAGACGGATAGGGAAGTACCTGCTCTTCAAGCTGAAATAATGCCTAAACAGACATCATTGCCCAAGGCCCCCACCCAGGCCATCCTCTTTCTTTAAGCACAGGGTATTTTCTATAACCATTCCCAAATCTCTTCTCAACTCCCATTATGACCTACGTCCGTACCTCTGAGCTGGCCAATGCGGACCCCCATGTCAACAGCAAGGATGCACCATCCACACCCCCTCTGCCAGGCCATGCAAGAGCGAACACCGCCAAGCGGCTGGCATTCCCCACCACCAGGAACCCAAACAGTCCCTGGAAAATACCCCTCTCTGGAGGTGTTTGGATACAGCTTCCTCACACTGAGCCAGCTCTGTCCAAACATTGACAATAGCATGAACCAGAATCTGTCAAAATAAAAGACAGCAACACAGTAAGTATCACTTTGGGGATTATTTTCAAAGATAAAGTAACAGGAGTTCTTGATCTTCAAACTAAGCCACTCATCACACGAGGTAAGCAGAGGACCACGCTCACTTTGTACATCCCAGGGGCTCACAGAAAGCATCGGCTTCAAAACAGCACACATTGCAGTTTACAACAGGCAAAAATCCACACTCTTTGTAGCACTTTTTTTTTCCTCTGCAGCTTCCACTTCGGAAATGTCTGTGTGTATATCTATCTATCTATCTATCTACATATATCTCTCTCTCTCTCCAGTTTTCATGGAATCATGGCATACCAAGTTGGAAGGGAGCTCGAGGATCATCTGGTCCAACCTTTCTTGGCAAAAGCACAGTCTAGACAAGATGGCCCAGTACCTCATCCAGCTGAGTTTTAAGAGTGTCCAGTGTTGGGGAATCCACCACTCCTCTGGGGAGATTATTCCAATGGCTGATTATTCTCACTGTGAAAAATTTTCCTCTTGTGTCCAATCAGAATCTCCCCAGGCATAACTTGTACTCATTGCCCCTCGTCTTTTCTGTGTGACTCCTTGTAAAAAGGGAGTCTCCATCTCCTTTGTAGCCACCCTTTGAATACTGGAACATGGTGATAAGGTCTCCCCTGCACCTTCTTTTCTCAAGGCTGAACAAACCCAGTTCTCTCAGCCTTTCCTCATACGGCAGGCTTCCCCGTCCTTTAACCATCTTTGTGGCCCCTCTCTGGACCCTCTCCAGCCTGGCCACATCTTTTTTGTACAGCGCGGACTAAAACTGAACACAGTATTCCAGGTGTTCATTTTTTTCACAAAGAAGCACTAAAACTTTAACTACTAAAAGTTACCCCATTATATTTATCCTTCATACAATCTAATAGTCTCCTGAGACCTACAGCGGTCACAGCATGACAGCAACCAAACCAAAGGTTAATGAAACAGCCGGCCATGTGCTACTTGTGAAAATTTGCGGCTTCCAACCAAAAGCACTTCCCATTGACCAGCCAGGCTACGCGGCAAATTAAATGCGTAAGAAACAATTACAAAACTAATGAAGCAAGCTATGCCAGATGTTGAACTTACGCCCCAGATAATTCCATGTAACAGCTGTTTTGTGACTGGTGTCGTATCTACTAACATAGCGCGGAAACATGCACAGAGCTTCAAGGGTAACATCTGTTTTTATATTTAGTTGCTTGCTGAGCATTCATCAAAAGCCCGATACTCCAATTATTTGTTTGAAAGACATCGCTGTCCTGGGGAGAGACGGCAGCTCTGCTCCTCCAGCTCCCCTGCGCTAAGAGCTAAAGCAATAGCTGGGCCTGCATTATATA
Organism: Burhinus oedicnemus; assembly: GCA_008921705.1. Classification (NCBI taxonomy): domain Eukaryota; kingdom Metazoa; phylum Chordata; class Aves; order Charadriiformes; family Burhinidae; genus Burhinus; species Burhinus oedicnemus. Next base: position 1,388,158 of record VFFE01007174.1, on the reverse strand, counting down.
TATATCGTAGCTTCTGTCACCAGGGTTCAGTATTTGTCTTTTCCTGCAACGTTCACTAAGTTAGCAGATACATTTACTTTATATGGCTAAATTTATAGCATCAACAGGAGCAGCTTTAAGTTGAAATAAGGCTTTGGGACATGAAACGCATCTGATTTTCTCATCCATTATTAAGTTCTAGGCCTGCTAATAAGCCATTTATCTCAAAAAAAAAAAGATCATTACCAATGCAAATTTCTAGGGATAGTAAAGTTCTTTACAGCCCAGAGTCTCACGAAATAAATAGAAACTGCGTTTACTATTAAAATTAAACTAGCAAGCCTCTGAGTTATCAGAAATGTAAAATCCAAGCCCGCAGCCTGGTTTGCGCTGGCAGCTCTCGGAGCCCGCGTTGCGTCTCAGGGATGCAGGCACTCAAGCCTGTCCACAGGAACCACGGGGATCATCCCTGGGATGCTGAGTGCCTGCATCCCCGGGACTCCCACGCACCCTGACGATTCACTGCAGGAGGGCAGAGTGCTGCCCCCGGCACAGCTTCAGCATCGCGACAGACGGCGCTGAAAGTGTTGTTAACACACGCTCCTCTTCTGCACGGAGAAAATAAAATCCCTCCCGAATAAGCTATATCTGCAATGTTTCACAGCATAACAGAAGATTAAGGTTTCTTGGCGGGGGGGGGAGAAGATTTATCTTTGCTCAAGTGCGAAAAAGAAGAATTAGTATCATAAAAGAGGAACAACTAGAAAAAACACAAAACGGTTAACCCCAGGAGGAAAACGCTGATGCAGGCTGGAAAAGCCACCAGATCGAAAAATTACATTAGTCACAAGCTCTCTTAACACTCTGTGCTCTGCAGCAAGAACTCCCACCTCCTCCCCATTATCCCATCTCTGACGGCAAAACACCGACGCCAGACCGTGAGGGCAATTCACCACTGAAACCGTCTCTGCAGGAACGCAGCGAATTTTCCATCATTTCAGCTCAGATCAGCATTGGACTGGGAAAACATAAGAAAACCCAAGAAAACAGTATTGGGCTGAGCTAAGTCCTTGAAGCGCCTTTCAAAAGCTGAAGCCTTCTTGAACTTTAAGCTTGTCCTGGATTTGGAGAAATGGAAATATCTTGGAAGATATTAAAATAGAAAATCAAATCACTTCCATCCCTTTGGAGAGACACGGGTGATACTCGGAGCCCAGGCAGCCGTTCCCCTCCGGCACTCTGCCAAAAATTAACCTCTTTCATTGAAGGACGAAAATGAGGGAGTAAGGGATAGGGCAGGAAGGCACAATTTAAACGTTTAAATTGTTTATATTTCCATTTAAAACACCTGCACACCATTCAAAATTACTAACGGTGGCCACATACTCTTAAAAAACCACCTCAGTAAGTGGGAGCTCAGAGAATATTTTCCAAGTTCAGATCATCGGACAAAAAACAGGCAACTCCGTTTTAAAAGGAAATGAAAAATAAAGCTCATTAAGACAAAAAAAAGAAAACAGAGTCTGATAAATAGAATACTTCAACACCTCTGAAGGGCAGCACGTAGCATGCAGCTGCGTGTATTAACACGAATCATTTCTAGCAATCAAGACTCAAAACTCTGCTTTTTTTCATGTAACACCATATATTTGAAAATCTATCAATCACTTCACAGAAAAGACTGATCAGCAAGAAAACCCCAACCCAAGAGATGATCTCTGTGCAGGCAGCAGGTGAAAAGCAATCGGGGAATCGGGGCGCTGCTGATAACCCCCCGGGAGCCGGCCCCGCCGGGGCAGAACTGCAGAGCTTCCCCTCGCGCCAGCCTGTGGCTCAGCCAAGAAATGCCACAGAACTGCAAGGAACGGGTGAGATTTTTTTCATTTTTGTATAAGTCATCTACAAAGTGCAGTTCGAGCACTGCACAATGGCAGCAAACTTCCTAAAAAAGACTTTTTTAATTTTTTTTTTTTTTTTTAAGACTTAATGTAAGAAAAAGGAATGAGAACCTGGACATTGTGATGCAGCAGAGAGAGGTCCTATGTTTTATCACTAGGGAAAAACAGGTTTCCTTTTCTCTAGCTAAACCCAGGATTATAGCTTGACTTTTACTACATTTCTATAAATGCCACTAGGAAAGGAAAACCAACCCCGCCAAGTATAAATGGACTGAGATTCCTCACGAAGCTTCGCCCAGGGAGGAAGCAAACTGCACTCGCTTTTGCAGTTCTTGGGCTCTCCAAGCCTCCTCCACATGCCGTAACTCTGCTCTTCTTGGACAGAGGCTTTTCACTCAAAATACACACACCTCACCATAGAATCACAGAATCACCTATGTTGGAAGGGACCTTTAAGATCATCGAGTCCAACCATCACCCTAACACTGCCAAACCCACCACTAACCCATGTCCCTCAGCACCACGTCCACCTGGCTTTTAAACACTTCCAGGTATTCCTCCAGGCAATTCCACCACTTCCCTGGGCAGCCTGTCCCAATGTTTGACAACCCTTTTGGTGAAGAAATTTTTCCTGATATCCACCCGAAACCTCCCCTGGTGCAACTTGAGGCCATTTCCTCTTGTCCTATCGCTTGTTACTTGGGAAAAGAGATCAACCCCCACCTTGTTCTTCTCCCCTCTGTTGGACAACTTGCGTTGACTTTGAAGAGAAGTCGTCACTCAGCGGAACATCTCATTTGGTACGAGTTGGATTTAGGAGCCCAATTTAGCAGCTGGCCAACCTGGGCTGTATTCAAACAAATGGCTTAAATCAGTCAGCCTCTTCCTGCAGATTACAATATACCCCCAGCGCACGGGAATTAAACATGACAAATGCTTTGTTGTGTTATCTAATGGGCTTTAAAATACTCTTGAATTAATGAACAGACACCCTATCAGCAAAGTCTCCTTGCAATGGGACTGAGAAATAGATCACTTGGAGGAGGTGAGGTACGGATAAGAAAATAACAGGCGAGATTTTGGGTCCAGAAACATCCTGCACTGTTGTATCTCATTTTCCTTGTACTTACTGATTACTAAAGGACACAGGCACTTTTTAATTTAAGCTGCATGATACAGATAGTAAGCTTTAAAAAAAAAAAAACAAAAAAACTTTACATTAAGCTTAGCAAAAAGGATAAAGCTTTGCACAGGTTTTTCTTAGCAGCACTACTTGCACATTTAAATTTAAAAATTGAGCCGTAAATTTGTGTACACTAAAAAATTATGCTGGGTATCACCTTCAAATTACACAATGGCTGAAGACCATTTCAGACAAACGATTCTAAAATCAAAGATACAGAGAGCTGGAGTAAAATCTACCAACGGCGATTAAGATTTCTGATGGCTGCACTGATAACAGAGCTGTCTGAACTATCGACAGCCACACCGCTGCAGACGTCCTTTCCGCGTGCCTACCTCACCTCCCATTCATCTTCATCACCATCTCACTTTTACAGCCCTACGGATTGATGGATTCATGTTAGTTCCTCAAGGCGATGACATTCATATTGCAAAGCCAGGCTCCTGATGAGCTATAAAAGACGATTTGTCACCCCTTCAAATTACAGCTGGCAGCGTGGACTGCTCTCCGCAATTACCACCGCAGCCAACTGGGGTCCCTCTGGGGCGACTGCAGAAGTATCGGCACCTCTCACGCACGGCCACTCTGGTCACCGTCCTCGTTAGCGCGCCCTTCCCACGAGAAACCCAACTGAGCTTGAAGACGATCAAACAGTAAGAATTCACATGGGGGAAAAAAACCAATACAAAGTTAAAAACCCCGAACAACTACAAACACACACACCCCACCTCCCCCCAGCAAGCCAGTTAACCATCTCCTTTCTTCATGGTGTTTGGGCCGCACTTTGGGAGCGCGGACAAACCTAATCTGCATAGAAACGCAATAAATAAGAATGGTAAAATGTCCAATATATGGAGTGAAAGCGAAACAGTCTGACATACATGTTAAAAGAACAGCAAAAGGAAATTTAATTAAAAAAAAAAATCAAAACAAATTACTGCTGGCAGCGTTCCCTATTGCCCCACTGAGTGACTTGTTCTTATTTCTTGACCCCCCTCCGCTCCTCCTAGGCTTGACCCTTCCCCTCCCCAAGCACCCCTCCAAACCTCCTCCTGCCGCCCGTCCTCCCACCCAGCCGCGCTCCCGAAACCTCTCGCCTTGCGGAGTAACAGATTTCTCAGAAACAATCCTTCCAGTTTTATGCAATTTTGTTATTCTAATACAAGATACAGCTCAAAAAAACCCCCGAACATTTCCAGTTTTTGTTTGTTTCATTCGCCACCAAGCACACTGCTGCTTTGCCGAGTGATACTTGTCGTAATATTGGTCAGAAGCTGCTAAAACCCTGCAAGTGTGCCTTTTTTTCTATTAAAAAATCACTATATTTTGGTACTTATATTCGATACAGAGATAAGACAGACATCCAGTTCTAGTTATGAATCCAAGGAGTTACTGAAGCAATAGCTTGAGCTATCTGACAGCAGTTCACGGCACAAAATCCTTTAACTTCCATGTCGAGAGCCCTGCTGAGGAAGCTGGTGTTGCACATCTGCTCTCGGCAAAGGTACAGCAATCCTGTTCAAAGACTCGGTTGGGGAAGAAGTGAATTTATCTTCAGAATAAACGCTGCGATGGCATTTCCATTATTCTGCTAGTTGTCACTAAAAGCAGGATCATAGCAGCCAAGCAATGAAACATCATCCAGAACCACATTTTACACTGAGGCCCTAAGCATATTTAAGGTGCCAGCAAAATAATAAATACTAACCCAAACCTCCTTTCCTAGTAATTCAGAAAAGCTGGTACAGCCCAATGCTTTTGCGCTACTATTCACAAGGGAGGTATGCAAGACCTAACTGACCAATAAATACCAACTCACAGCATTTTAGCCATCTTTTTAAAATGTCTTTTTAGGGAAAAGTAAACACCAAATATACTCTGTGTTTCTGGTCTACGGGGCAGTAGATAGGAGGAATCACAAGCAAGGAATTCTTACAAAGAAAACCATCACTGAGTCCCACATCGATGCCCACACCGCATCCCTCCGGCGCATCCCATTCCGTCTGCAGAGGCAAAGCACCCACTCCCCTTTTTCTGCATGCACGGTGCCCTTTCCTAACAGCCCTAGTCCAAGAAGTCTAACCAGAGCTTCATTCGTACGCATAAAGGATAAGAATTTTCTCTATTTCCATTCCAGATGCACAGGTCTGCTACTTCACTAACTTACTGAGCAGCAATTTAAAGGCAGAAAAGACAACAGAGCCTGCCCACAAGTCTTCCACTACAGCCACTGCTCCGCGGGGTGGGCTGCGTGTCCCCTGCCCTGTGTCTGAGAGCCGGTACCAGCCCAGGCTGGCTGTCCTCAGCAGCCTGGGACATCACCCCCAGCCCCACGGCATCACCCCCAGCCCCGCGGCATCACCCCCAGCCCCGCGGCATCACCCCCAGCCCCGCGGCATCACCCCCAGCCCCGGGGCATCACCCCCAGCCCCGGGGCATCACCTGCACCGTCACTGCTTTTAAGCAGCAGTTGCCTCCAACCATGTTTAAAAAGCATCTGCAGTATCTCCGGTATAGAAACACCCTCTCTCAAACGATGCCAAACTGCAGAGCACGTGTAGGTTGACAGCAGCAACAATTTTTTTTTTTATTTTTTTTTTTTTACTTTTTCATCTTAAATTTGCTAGAAATTATGGACTCTCCCAGACGCAGAAAGTCAGTGTGTGATACTGTCCCTGCCCATTAGGAGCACCTGGACACTGAGTATCTTAAGACTGGAAACCTTAAACTCTGTTAGAGATATTATTTATGTTCTCAACTGCAATTCAAAATATACAGACAAACTCAGAAAAGTCTGTTACCCTTCTATAATTAATCTGCCCCAAAGCAGCGCGCTTCAGGCAGAAAGCTTAAGGCTGAAGCCTTTATTCATCAAAAAGGACACGGATAATTCTTCTTCTGTAACTTCTTTGGTCTAATGCTGGATGGCTTCTCATTTTTTTCTTCTGAATGAAAATATAAATTTCACGACTGGAACATTATTAAACTTTTTTGGTTTTCCTGTCTGGAAAAACCCGGTGTCATCGCCTGGGCACCCCAGCTGCCAATGACAACAGCCTTAGGCGCTGATCTGCAAGAACTTAACCACTTAGTAATTAATCAGAAACGAAGCTGGGCGCTAGAAGACAAGCTGTATCGCGTGCTGTAGTTTAGTGTGCTATAGTTATTAGATTTGCAAAAATTAGGGTTGCGACTCCCAGTATCCGTGAGAAGCTCTTAGCGTTTGGACTACAGAGTACAGCCTGAAGTTCATGATTTCTTATGCAAGTCCACAGAAAGGCTTCCGTAAGTAAGGGCTGATGGCTGCATTGTTTTCCCTTTTTCTCCTTGAAGTGATGTGACAAAACCTCTGTCCCCAAATATAGACCTCTTCTCCGTACATCCGCAGGACAGGATGCCTTCTGACAGCCCAAGTTTCTGCCTTACACACTCCTCTTCTCCTTTCCACTCAATTCATGCTTAAAGGGAAAAGAAAAAAAGTTACTCTGCCTCCAAGATACCTCTCTTCGTCCCTGATGGCCGAAAAAGTCTTTGCAGGCAGTACAATTTGCTGAAACTATTATTTAATTTGATTTTTGTCTTCACACATATTTTATCAACAGCATCCTACAGCCGTGCCCCATAGGACAAATGGTTCTTCATGCTCAGGGAAGGAGCAGGCAATGACGGAATCCCCAGCTGATGTTCAGATATTTTTTGTATTGTTGTTTTGCAGAAGAAACAAGGACTTTGCAAACCTACTGTCTCCTTCTTTGCAGCCCCCGCTGCCTCCCCAGTCACCACTCCTCCAAACCACAAGCCCGCGCAGGTTACGGAGCAGGAGCTCAGACCGGAGAGAGTGGCTGGCAGGCGGCGGCAAGCGAGTTCAAGTGGAAAAAAAAATAAATTATGCACCAGAGGGTACGTTTGCAGCCTCTTTAGTACATTAGAGATGCCACTTACAAATGTGAGAACATTAGGGGGAAAAAAAAAAGCACTGGTCATAGTATATGAAAATTATTGAGTGCATCTCATGAGTAAAGAAAAAATGTTTCTCTACCTAGCGCTTCTGAGCCTAAAAGAAATTTGAATTGTTACAGGCAGAAAATCGTCTCCTCTGAAATATCTGTTTTAAAAAAATCAGTGAAAATTAGGTATAATATTCAGTCTAAGGTGGTGCACTTTAAATCTGTTCTATACTTTCATGCTAAGTTCACGTTACTAATATACGACCATCCAAGACAATGATAAATTGCAAGTGTATTAAAGAATAATGCAAGAAAACTCCATGCAAATTTATTGTTTCCTGTAACCTTAAAAATCTCCAAACCTCTACTGAATTAAAGGACTAAGATTAAGATGGCTTTTATTTAAAAACCTCCATGGAACGGAATAGTTCTCAGATAAACATGTATTTGGGTCAATGGCTTCCCCGCCTTCTCCCGAAAGCGTGCTACTTACCCAAAATACAGGAATCTCTGCGGTGGAGCTGCTGCATCTTTTGAGAAAACCTATCATTAGATCAGCCACCCAGGGACACGTTATTTAGTTTGTTCAGATGGCTTCACTAAATAATTACATCAGGATTTTTCTTTCTTCAATGCCACCTAAATATAAATAGCAACCTTCAGTTCAGAAATAGGTTTTCTGGTCAACTGTGACATTTATTGTGAACTAATAATACTGCAACTTCTGTAGCAAGTTTCTTCTTGCAAACCTTAAGGAAAAATAACCCAGGTTGCTCCCTGCTGCTTGAAACAACATATCTGTGCCACAAATTTTGCGTTTGTGAGATGCGATGAGGTGCCAGAGATGTCACAGCTATGGAAGTCCCACCGTACACTGCCTCAGCAAGGGCAGACTATCTTCTCATAAATATGCTAGGTAGCTGCAGAACCTTCACAAGGCTTTTATTGTCTGAATATTCAGAAAAGAGCATCCTTCATCTATTTCAGACCTGCTTCCAAAACGCTGATTGCTATGTTACCTCTTTCTTTTAACTATGCAGTGTTTCAGCCTAGTACGCTATGCATCCATAAAGGACAAAATTATGCCAAAGAGTGTAAATTGTCTGAAACGCATGAACCTATTAACAAGAAAGCCGGGAAGAGCAACCATAAGCACTGACAGCAAAGGCAACCTATAGCACTTACGGACATTTCAACATTTACATTCATCTTTGTGCGACTGCCATCCTACAGGACTGCCGGACTGTTCCATCCAAGAGATATCAAGGAAACAAAAGGAGTTGGCTGGGGGATGTAGAAGGTTTCCCCTGGACAACAGCAGACCTTGCACCTTATTACCACCGACCTTCCCACGGGTTTTACTTCCAACTCAAACACAAGCAGTGGACCGCACGCATGTGTTCTGCCTGCAGGTTTTAAATACCACTAAAAAAAAAAAAAAATAAAAATCACAATCTGATTTATTCAAAATGAGCAAAGTCGTCAGCCACAATGAATATTTGCACACACGCGGCCAATTTTTAAATGCCAGCCATTTTTGCAAGAGCTCCTGTTTAAAAAAACCGAGGTTTAAAATGCTAATGCACAACACAGGGCTGAAGCCAAGTATGCATAACGTTACCCGACCAAAGGGCAGCTCTCAAAAGTTAGATCCTAAAGCAGATTTAACTACGCGGTGGCAATCCTCCAGCTGCCTTCCTGCAGCAGGATTCCTCCCCAGGGGCAGGACTTGGCAAGTCTCTGTTGAGCTTCACCAGGTTCCTGCTGGTCCACATCTCTGGCAGGTCCAAGTCCCTCTGGAGGGCAGCACAGCCACCAGGTCCACCAGTCCCCCGTCCAGTTGGGTGCTGTTGCAAACTGGGCACGGGTGCGCCCTGCTCCATTGCCCAGGCTCAGGATCACACAGCATTTTAGCAGGATATGGGAACAGCATGGAAAATTTATGTATAGCCTCCATGTCTACAAATTACTTCCGTTGCTGCCTACACACTTAGTAGCCACAGTCACCAACTCAGAACCTTGAGCAGGAGACTGAGCTTTCCTTGCCCCAAAGAAGAGGAAAGAAATAGAAATTAAATATCACCACTATATTTAGAAAATAAGTTCTTTCCACTGCAGTTATAATCACGTGAGCATCATAACATTTTGAGCTTCCTTGGATAAATCAGCATTATCTGCAGCAAAACCCCCCACATTTAACATGGCACATTCTCACTCATGTTAACAGCCGTATCAAAGAGTATGGCTTAAAAAACCCTTCCCTGGAAAATCCAGCGTCAGCCACTGCTCTCACCCCTGGGCTGTACCACCCCGCATCCCTGACACTCCTCAGTCCACCCATTTCCTCACTCCCACCTTCGACTATTCCTAGCCCCGGTGAATTCAGAGACTTTTTTTTTTTTTTTGGTTGTTTTGTTTGCATTATTGAAAATAATACGTTTTTCTCATCAGAGCTTTGCAGAGTGAAAGCTGGAAGATGCCGGATGGCCGCCTTTGATGTGAGAGGTTTACACTTGACCTTCTATTTTCCTTCCTGGATATTTATATCCTGTTGGCTCAGAAAACAGAACAACAGTACGATACGTGTAATGACCTGCTAAAGTGAAGCTTAGATCCTTCTCCCAAAAGCGTATCCGTGGCACTCGGTGCTAACATTTTGTCTTCAACAGTAACTACAGTGATAAATGATAAATCTTCAGTTTAGCTCTCTTGGCGTTTGAGCTAGCTAAATACATGGTTCCAAGCAAAATGTATCACTTCCATAATTCTACAATATTGCCTCAAAAGGCAAGGGTTAGTATTTCAAATACACAAGCAAAATTAATCCCAAAGAAATTAAACAGCCCCCAAAATGTAACAGCTGCAAAATCGAGCGCACTAGTGTTCTGAACTGCGAAGTGGGGGACCCAACTTCGCTATGACCCCTGAGAAAGGAGAATGTTCCCATTTCATTTCTAAAATGCATATATGGGTCTGAAAGCACAGCTTTGGGGCTCATTTCTTAATCAAAATGGAGACTACTTGCAAAACAATGAGTCTTTAGATATAAATGACTGTCAAAGAATACTTTTGTGATGCACAAACACTCATTTCTAAGACATTTTCAGGATTTTTAGTTGTCTTTATACACCTATAATCTTTAATTCCTTTTAATCAACGTGAAATACATTGTTTACCTTCAACTAAGCCAAATTTTATTCAGTAATAATGCGGCATTATACGTACGAGAAAAGCAAGGTACCAAAGAAAGCTGGGGAAAAGGTAAAGAATTACATTTTAAATGAGGACAAAAACTGCGATCCAGGCAATCTGCCGCTTTCCAAGGCAGGTGAGCGTATGTGGCTATCTCCAGGTAGTTCGAACGGGAATCACTCGAATATTCATTTGCACTGCAGAACAGCTCTGCAGCCCACGCTGCAGCCAGACTGCACAGTAAATATACCGTACAAAAATTATTCTCATTGTGACCACATTTAAAGTAATTACGTTAATTGGGAATAGCTTCAGAAAAACGGCAGCTGCGCAGAATTTTTGAATGCATCTGCTGGAATGCACTTAGACATACTCAAAAATAGGGATTCCCTATATGCAACATGTACATCCACTTAGGGAAAAGACTGTATCCTATTGTGAAAAGCAGCCTAATACGCGTATGCTCCTGCCGATGGAAGCAGTAAGCCTGTAATACTTTGCTATTCCATTCTTGTTAACCAAAGGATTACAATCCATACCCATCACTGTACTTTTCTAACCACTTAAGCTAATACAGCCAATACATATTTATTGAAATTCTTCATGCAAACCCAGCAAAGCCCTTGAAATTTAAGCCAAAAGCATTAAAATTATCTTTAAGTCTTCTTTGGGGCTGTGTTAGACATGTATTTTATATAGGCCCATCAGTAATGTGATAATCTAGAATAATTCTGAGGACTCAACTGCAAATTGGCAAAGCATTCTCAGAAATGTTCAAGATCATATGAAAATGTTCCATTTTGATGTTAACTTAGGAACAGTTCTTTGAAAAAAATACAACTTCAAACACTCCAGCAAAGTCTAATATCTTCTGCTAACACACTTGTAAAGTGTCCTTGGAGACTTGCTTGTTCCAATGCAGTACAACCTAAGATTACAGTAATCGTTAAATAACTTTCTTTTAGAAATGTGGCCGGAGATTCTTCTCCACCTGTTAATGACAGGGAACAATACTGGACTGCAAATGGGAAGACTGGGCAGGGGTCAAACATGCTGACTTTTGATTAAAAAAGGAAAAGGTTTCATTTACTTAGGTATTACTTGCCCAGGTAATATCCAGGGCTGAATCTCTGCAGCTCAGCACGAGTTGCACAAATTATGTATTATTCAGTCAAACCATTGTTTTATCAAACCTGAAAACTTCCAATTCTGTATTTTTAAATATTCTTTAATTGTCGATATTTGTTTTAAGTGACTGTTTACTTCGCAATGAAGGCAACTTAGTCCCTGGGCTTAATATCACAGTAGCAATGATAATTTCTAAAATAATAGGTTTGAATGATCAAAATTATGTATATTTAATACTCGTCCTATCTACACATTCAGGAAAAAAAAAACCACTTTCCACTTTCTCAGGAAGGAAATGGCATATGGAGCTGATCGATCCCACTGTCAATTTTTTTCCACATACAAACAAACAGAGGAAAACCATCACAGGCTTCAAATGTTAATAATGGGAGGAAAGGGGTAGAGGTCAGGTCTCTATTGCCAACTCCAGGTCCTCCACCTTAGGAAAGGTAGATTTAACGGACCAAAATATATTTCTTGAAAATAACCTAATGCTAAGATTATACTTATGAAAAAAAGTTAGTATGTTTCTCTGAGTAATGATTGCTCATCATTTTCTTGAATTCACAGTAAATGTTGGAAACTCTTTTTATACACTACAGTGGAAGGAGTACTTCCCAAATTACGTAGAGGGCTAAAAATATTTCAGCAAGTTACCTCAAAGTCTAATGTTTCCATGAGAAGAGTAGTTTTCCCACAGATAAATTCACAGTATCCACGTCTCTAATTTAAAAACAATTCATATTTCCTTCTAAATACGATACCTGTGAGACACCACATCAGGTCTTCAAATCAGGTATAAAGGTACTTGGAGAAGGGTAAAAATCCTGTATCTTAGATCTGAAGTCTGGTGCCTTGATTGCCTTCATTGGGCAACTTTGAGTGCCTTTACGTACCTAAAACCGGCTGGATGGAGGCTTTCAAACCACAACACACGAGTCGTTTGTGTAAAGCCAGAAGATAAACCCAAGACTCCAACCATCTAGACTGGTGGATACCAGTATTGGAAGACCCAGGTATTTCCCCACACCAGCATTATGAACCAGAATAAAATCAACTTTTACCAGTTAAAATACCTAAGTCTTCATTTATAATAGAGACGCAGAAATCCAAGCAGGGTAGAGTCGTCATACATCACTCCTGTCTCCTACGCCTTCATTTGCCGGCTGCGGGTTCTCATCTACTCTCCTTTTTCCCCCCCTTCCCTCATCAACGCAGATCAATAGTTAAAACGCAGGAGCCAGAAATAACATGAGAAGATCCCTAATCTTCACCTGAAGCCATGTTTACGAAGGAGCTGTCACAAACTGCGATCAGAGGAAGAGAAGGAAGAAAGTCGCCCCCGCACAGCCCCATTGCATGCAGCGCCACACGGCGACCTGGCTCGAGAAGAGCTGATGGAACAAATAACCACGCTGATGGGGCCATAGACCCTCACTGCGCAGGACTCACCCCTCTGCTCAAAGGGAAAATAAATTAAAAAAAACAAAACCAAAACCAAAACCATGGTCTAGCTTGCCAAGCTAACCGAACTTTTCATTAGAAGTGCTAAGATGCCTTTGAAATGTTACATTTCACATTTATCGGTTAGGCTAAGCAGAAGCTATGTAAAATAGGTGTTATTAAAATGCCATATGTAATATCATATGGTATTTTCTTACATATGTCCTCTTTAGCTAAGAAACAGAACTGAAATGGTAATTCTATGCAAAATAAGCTCTGACTCAACGGCACACCGCTTTTGTAATTATCAAATTCCCCATTTTTATTTACAAGTTTTCAAGTTTTATTAAATAGTTTAAACAATTTAGCAACTTCCTGATAAAAAAAAAACAAAAACAAAACAACAAAAGACCCCAAAACCCAAGAATTTCAGAGTTTTGTGTGTAAAGAACTAGACCAAACCGATACCTTGAGGGCTGGCAAAAGATCCCAGTATTAAAGCCAGGGTTCTCCCATTCAGAAAATGACTGGATGCATGGCTACTTCCTCCAATGCCTTAGAATGAAACCAAAAAACTAGACCTTAACCTTCACGTACAGAATCCAGGTGTTCCGATTTTATACACAGCCTTATCCACGTATGCGCACACATTTCATGGGGGCTACACGCAGAGCCGAGGACTGCGGCAGATTTATTTTTTTTAGTTTTTAATCTTGCACTTAGTAGCTTTATAAATTTAATTAACGCAGTATATCTTCTATATTTTTGGCTTAATCCCATTTATTTTTCTGCAGCCAACAGTACAGGCTTGCAAGTACCTTCACCTGCGCGTTAGAGGAACGGCCACTGCCATTTGTTTTTATTGAGGAGAAGCTTTGAAACCAGGATGCGCTAGCGCTGCAATCAGACACTAATAATAATTCTTGGCTGCAACAAAATCCGAAATCTCTCGTTTTCCCAGAAGGGGCCCTTATTTTCGCTGGTTGCCATGGCGATGTTGCAGTATAGCTGCTGTGGGTTTCTGTAGCTTCCCACCTGGTCATGGTACAAAGTGGGAGAGAAGCCCTTTGGCCGGCAGGGTGCAGCTCCCCCACCACGTCCCATCCACTCAACAGTGAACCACTGTCTTCTGCTGGGGCGTCCAGGGCAGGACCACAGAGCTACAGACACCCGGTGCCACAGGCGCTGCCAGGAGCCGATACCCGAAGTGGCAGTGAAGTGACACCAAGCAGAACCCTCTGCCCTTGCCGCACGGGTTAATTGGAGGTTTCTCTCCAGCGGCTTCACGTAGGCTTCAAGTAGGAACATTTTCCTAAATCGCTAAAGAGAGGAAACTCACCCCCATTCACTTCTTGCTCTCTAGTTTCCCACCCACAAGATGAGGTCTGCATCACTCCTGTTGTTCTGCACAACTTGGACATACTAAAATATTTACCTGAGAGCAGTCTCCATTTATTCCAGCAAAGTTACTGCTGAATCGGTACAAGAGATGCATTTATCCACATTATTCACGTTACATTAACTGCCAGTCAGGCTTGCTTCTGGTGCGCCCTAAGCAGCACGTCTTCTCCTTTCAGAAGACTTTGGACCACACCGTTACTAAGAGGTCTCGTGTAGGCCAACAGCTTCAACTCAGAAATTCAGGCAGACAAAGATACAAAGTCCCATCACCCGCAGGGCTTCACTCAGGAGACAAAAAATCTCTTATCAGCTGGCTACTGCACTTGTCTTCGCTCCTGGACGAGTGAAGCAGGGCTTGGCGCTCTCGAAACGCGCTGCGTCCCCCGTGGCAGAGAAACGAGCAGACCGCACTCTGATTCACTGACAGGTTTATCCCCTCTTAAAATAGGAATATTTGGCGAGAGCAGCAAACTGCAGGGTACAAATCAAAGCCGGGGCAAACCTCTGACAGCGGCAGAGGAGAGGGCCGTGTCCCTTCTGCCACATCCCCCAGTCCCCAAACGCCAGGGCTGTCCTTCCCTGCAGCAGCTGTTGCGGGGGAGAAGATGGATCGCCGGGGGACAACAGGTAACGAGGCCGCAACAGCTTTTTCTCACCCTGCGAGTACGGCTGCTTCGGGATCCATAGCCTGTATGTACGTGCACAGGCATTTCCACCCACCATTTACAAATCATTCGTCTTTCAGACTACAAAGTCCAAAATGAAAACACAACTCAAAACTAGTTTACATCCCAGACTCATACCTTTTCAATAGGAAATGTTTTATTAAATTCAGGAAAGTCGGAGCAAGGGCTCACTTCTCCAACAATTCCTGTTGCCAGACCTAGAATACTTGTGTGCCAAGACACACTTAGAAATTTAAAGTCAAAAAAAAACCCCCACAAACCAAAAAGCCCCTGACAAGCTGTGCTTTTCATTTTGTTCTCTTACTTTCATAATAACGAGATGACACCAGTGGAGTCATTGGGAGAATATTTAATGATTTTAAACCTGATTATGTATTCTTAATGAACTGGTTTGCACGTGCGCTGCCTTGCCGCAACGTGTCACTTGTACCAGTCTGCCACATAACAGCAATTTAATGTAATGCCCTTCGAATAGAAACGCGAGGGGGCTTAACAGACAGACTGAAAATCAAAATTAACAAAAAAGCCCTGCCTCCTTTCCTTTCACTGCTCGCGTTTTAAAAAAAAAAAAAAAAAAAAAAAAAAAAAAAAAAAAAAAAAAAAAAAAAAAGAGGTCAAATCAATTCAGTCGAAGCTGGCTAAAACTGTATTTAGGTTATCCTGCACATCCAGCGCTGTCAGCACGATGCGCAGACGCCCAGCTGGGCTTTGGCATAACCCCCCCTCGGCTTGCTGAGCAAAGTGACTTCTGCACGGTGAGTAAAGCGGCACACTTAGCGAACCAGCTAATACAGCAGTAATACAAATAATTAAATAATAAGCAATACGTAAACATTATAGAAGTATATACTGGTAATCATGGGGTATAACAAATGTTATTGGGAAAATACTAAAGAATCATAGAATCGTCTGGGTTGGAAGGGACCTTTAAGATCATTGAGTCCAACCATCAACCCAACAATGCCAAACCCACCACTAAACCATGTCCTTAAGCATCACGTCCACCCGCCTTTTCAATACCTCCAGGGATGGCGACTCCACCACTTCCCTGGGCAGCCTGTTCCAATGCTTGACAACCCTTTTGGTGAAGAAATTCTTCCTAATATCCAATCTAAACCTCCCCTGGCACAACTTGAGGCCATTTCCTCTTGTCCTATCACTTGTTACTTGGGAGAAGAGACCGACCCCCACCTGGCTACACCCTCCTCCCAGGTAGTTGTAGAGAGCCATAAGGTCTCCCCTCAGCCTCCTCTTCTCCAGGCTGAACAACCCCAGTTCCCTCAGCCGCTCCTCACAAGACTCGTGCTCCAGACCCCTCACCAGCTTCGCTGCCTGTCTAAGAAGCTGAAGGAACAGGAATCCCCAGCACCGAACCAAGAGTACCACTGCCGAATCCCACCACAGACAAGGCTCTCGGGGCTGCTACACCTCTCCTTACCATACAGAGCCCACAAGGGTCGGTTTGTTTAAAACATTGAGGTTTTCATCTGCAAGTCAAGCTGACAGCAGACATATGTTCAAATACTGCCAAACCAGAGAGTGAAGCCCAAACAGGTATTCTGTAGTAACTGTAATATTTTTTATTTTGTATTTCAGCCCTGCACAGCCCGTGTTACAGTGAGTGTCCACATCACGTGGACATTACAGCTGCTTTTCTGAAGGAGACAAACACCGTACAATATTATCATCGTGACTAACCACCTGAAAGGTAGATGTTCCCTAATTTATAACACCAAGGTCTTTTCTGACCCACAGAGTAAGAACAAATGAAAATGAAAGGTTCTGCTTCCTCCAGACCTTGTTTATACCATTTCAACACTCCCGGTACATTATTCTGTGCCTGACATTCCCCTTTTCATCCCAGCTTTGCCTGCCAGCTGTAAAACTTGCTCTAGACCTTGGACCGCAGTTGACTGCATTCAGTTATTGCTGCAGCTTGACACGGGAAACAGTGAGTTTCTGTTTCTGCCATTTTCTCGCAGGTTTAGCTGTGACTGATGTTTGCTCCCATTCGTGTCTGATTACAGTCAGTAGGGGTTTATTAACTGGTATAGCAACCTCAAGCTATTTTGAAAAATTTTACATGGAGAAAAACAGCAAGGTTCTTTAAAAACGATACAGATTATCGTACTGTGGATGAGCCACAGTACAATATAGGTCTTCAGCTAGGGAGAGCTTCAGCCCTGATACATTGACCCCGTAAAAGCCCAAGCTCCTGAGGCTCTTTGCTAAAATACTGAATTTCCTCTTCATCACCTTAACATCGATTTAAGGAGCTACAAAAAGCTGTTGCATACAACTGCTCTTTGAATCAAACTCTTCTGATGAGCAGAGTTCACCGTAGAAGTTCACTCAGACCACCACCACCACCACGGCTTTTACTGCCCCTAGCATGATACAGATGAGTATAGTCCAAGACAACAGAAGAGGGAAAACAAAGAAAGTCAACCCAACCTTCCCTCACGTCTGCAGATGGTCTCAGGAACCTCTTCCCTCCTCCAGATACTCCCCTCTACACTCACACCAACACCACCATCTCCAGGAAAGCACCTTATTCTTGCCTCCAGTTAACAAGGCTCCTCAGGAATTAGCAGGATATCTTTCCAGAAAGAAAGCAGCTAAGGAGGAGTTTTACAACCATTATATACATTTTCACTATACACTTCCCCGCCATAATCTAATTGCTTCATTTAGTGCATTCAAGAGACACCTAAGAAGGCAGAACCACATGGAGACCTATAAACCAGGCACAGTTCCTGGATAGAACATTTGGCCTCATCCAGCCAAGTTTTTAAACTAAAGTAATTGGAAAGCAATTCCACTGTTCACTGCAAATTGCCAAGAATGGTTCAGTTCACTCGGACTTTTGGTAGCAACCCAATTCCACACAAAACCCAGCAGATGGCTCGGAGATGGAGGCACACCTCCAGGTGGGCCACTTCGTCTTTTGCCCAATGTTGCAGTTCAGACGGAAGAGAAGTCGTTAGAGGAGACACTCAGCTGCTTCTCGCGAGCAACGGTTCGTTATTTCAGCTCAAACTCAGACCTGTTTAACACCTACCTAGTAATTCTCAAAAAGTTCACACTTGGAGCAGGAAACTTTACAGTTCTGTGGTGGGAATACGTATCCACCAGAATAATTCTAAGAGCTCAAAAAACCTGCATTTTCCCTCTACGCAAAAAAGAAGTGAAAGAGCTCGTATCTCCTCAGAACAGCGTGACCCTCCTGGAGAAAAGAGCTGCTGCGTTTTCCCACCGGTGCCTGGCACAGACAGAAGTGGAAGGTGACGACTAAAGGAACGACTGAAAATATCCGAGGTTGTCTGGATCTAGAGAGTTGCTTGCCCCCACTGCGGTCACCAAAGAGCTTGTGCCGTTTCGCTGATGCTAGTGTGTGCAACGCAAGTTCGTTTACACTTCAATGAACTTCAAGAAGCGCTTGTTTTCCACAATTAATGACAGTTCTTCCTTCCTTTCGCTATAGTCTCGGTTTTTGCCTGACCCTTAGTGCAGTCAACCACTGCCTCACTTGTTTCAAAGCTGGTTTGATGGGTGTGGGTGAAAGAAAAGAGAAAAACGCATTTCCAACACTTGTAAACAAGACTAAGAGAAGGAAAAACTTGCGCTGCATGGGAGCGGATGGATGCCAGACGGTTTACTGAGATACAGCTGTAATTGTATTTATTTCAGCAAAATTAGGAAGACCCACAGAAGGAAAAGTCCAGCGCAGAAACCAGGGCAACTCTGGTACCAGCAGGAAGGCTGGTGGCTCCTCTGGGACCTTCACAGGTATGAAGGCCACATTGCATCAGAGGTTTAAAGTCCGTCTTCAACTCAAGTTGGGAGAAAAATTACAGGCTGTACAAGAACTCCCCACACCAGCATTAGCAAAATAGCCAAAAGGCTACAGTTTGCCATTGCTTATTCATGCATAACGTCCTCCTAAGTCCTTCTCAACTTTTTTTTTTTTTGGAAGGAGACGAGTAAGAGGTTGGCGGGGGCAGGACTTCAATCAAAAAATGGCAATGTAGCGTTTAATCAGCAGATAATTTCAAGCAGTAAATCTCAAGCAATAAAGCAAGGTTGAAAGCGTCGCTCGGAAGGAAGAGGAACTGGCAGGTGAACGGTAAGTGGGAAGATAGGATGAGAAATAAATCAGGAGACGATGAGCGTTCTTCCCGGGCGCCCAGGCAGAGGGAGGAGGGCGAACCCTCCAGCACGCCCAGGGCCGCAGCACCCTGGGGCAGGAAACCCCGATGCTCCGCGACCCAGCCGCCAGCAGCCCTCGCTCCGACATCTGCCATTTGTCCCATCCGCGATTAATACACAAGCCGCTTTTTCTTTTGCTGGGATATCGACGACATTAATTAACAAAGAAGTGCGCAAACACATGCTAATTGGAAGCGGTTCCGTTCAGGAGTTTGGCAAGAGGCAGTGCCTGATGGAAAATCCAGCTATTGATTTTCCTGTAGGTTGCTGTCATCACTTCCGCTGCTTACAAATAAACAACCCAAATAATATTTGCTTTCCAATGACAGCCGGTGTCAACAGCACTATGCATTTACTGTCATACTTTCTGCAGAATAAACCGATATTTTGTTATCGAATGTGTTTTAAAATCACCACCAGAATTCCTGGTGGTATTAACTGTTGATAAAACGTACTCGTATCTTAAATCCCTGGCAAAGCACTGAACATCCGCAGTCAGTTAGCATTCAAATTCTTATCAGTTCTTTTCAAGACATGGTATTAAAAAAGAATTGCTACTCTGGCACATATTTACTAAGGAACAGAAGAAAAATTGTGTGTGATTAATAGCAGAATAATAATAGCAATAATACAGAAGCATACTCTTGGGAAATATTTAGCACAAGAGAGTTTTGAGCGCTGCTCAGGGTATTTACAGCAGATTTTGTTATAGCTCACAAAAACATAATTTTGCAGGGATTTCTGTAAACATGTATTTCTCTTCCTTACTCTGTAAGTGGGATTTTTGCATAAAGGAATGCTTTTCTTTCAGGACGGGGATAAAAAAAGGCAGAGTGTTTTCCCACCAGCCCTCGACAGCTCTCTCTAAGACACCGTATGTAGAAAATACAGACGAGGGTCCCATTTTGGAATCACCTTGGAGTGAAACACGTAACAAAGTTGTAGATTCGGCCATCGTGTTTAAGATGCTGGCCTATTTCATCCAAAAAAATATTATTTGGTGGAAAATACCCCTTGGTCAAATGTGGGTTGTTACCATGGGAATAGCTTTTTGGACTGAGACTGTATCCTGGACCTAAGATCAAAGAGAATTATACTCCTATTTTGGAAGTAAAGAAGTATGTTAACTTTAAAAAAAAATTAAAAAAATCCAGCATTTGTACAGGACACGCAGTTCCAAATCTGCAAGCTTTATTTTCCCAAACACAACAGCAGACAACAGCAAGAACAGAGCCCACAACCTGGTACTGCCTGGCAGGCACGCGTCCTGCCCTCGCCGCCCTCCGGTGCCAAGCACCAGCAGCATCCACCAAAATAACGGGGCAGGAAAGCTTCTCCCATTGCAAAACCAGTTGTTTTCTGAACGGGCAGATTTTTATTTTTTTTTTAATTAAAAAAAATTACTTTTTTCTTTTCTTTTCTTTTTTTTTTTCCCCCTAGTGTTTATTATGGCATCCTCTGAAAAAAAGGAAGCTGGCAAGAGCTCCGCGTCTGCCCGAGCCATCTGCTTCTGCTTACTGGAAACCCGCTGGTAGCCCAGCCTCACGTGGAGGATGCGCAAACACACGCTCCCCTGCGCTTCAGACAGGCTGGGCGTCCCCTTACCCGCTTACGTGACATTTAGGTGACTTATTTCACATTACACGTTGAGGATAAAGTACGCGCAGGGGTGTGTTTGGGGGGAAGAACGCGAGGAGGGGTGAAAAGCGCATTTCACCCCACAGGAGGAACCACGGCAGCAGGAGGTGCCCAGGAGCAGCTCTGTCCCTCCCCACGGGATTACGGGGACACGGAGGGGTCCCGCGGTCCCAGACCGAGCGCCTACGCACACGCTGGGCTCCCTAAGCCAACCTAGACGCTCGCAGGGCGCCTGGCTGCTCTCAGGCTTCTCCCAAGGAATATTACAGAAATAATTTGTTATTCCAAAATTCGCCCCGCTCCGTACTTCCGCTTACCCACAGAACAGCCACACATACCGCGCACCTCGAGGCTCATTTCAGAATACGGATTTTCTTCTCATATGGAAAAGAATTTGAAGTTTTCACTGGAAGGGGCGTTTTACAAGTATCGAGCCAGATTTTTCTGCATCAGGATAGTATGTTCCCATTATTTCTTCTGACAACAAATAACACACTGCCAGTATGACACAGCTAATTAAACAGTAACTTTTTAATAAGAAAACTCCAAACCCTTCAGATAAGCTCAGATTCCCTCAGGCTACAGAAACATAAACACTTAACTTTAGTTTCCGCCAGACACGGGAGGACTCAAAAATTACTTAAATGACACTTTTAGCTTCAGAGGATATGAAACTAAAGTAGTCAACCTTACTTCCTTCTAATAACCCTTTCTGATGAAACAGGCTTAAAATAGGATCACCAAAATCTCCAGTATGAAAGCAGTGTAATTTATAAACGCACAGGTACTAAACATCCTTACTTTTTTTGTTTCTTTGCTTTGCATTTTCATCTTCTATTTTGAGTAATCAGTCACCGCATTGTAACAAATCAACTTCTCCGAAACGAGAAATCTTTCAGAGCAGTGAATATTTAAACTACCTCCCAGTTCTCTGCGTTTCCTGGCCCAGGGACCATTATCTTGGGTTTTTTTCCCCCCCCATACGTTCAGGACCACACTCACTCAAAGCACAAATACACACCTGTACTTTTAAGCCCAAGCCATAGTACCGGCTTCAGGAAGACGAGTCACACACACGTACGTTTTAGGGTAAAAAAAAAAAAATATAGGCCCGCGAGACTAAGGAAGGAGATCCTCCAAATCCTATTTCCACCTCTTTTCACCCAAGTAATTCATATTTTGCTGTTCTATAGACCCCCTCCTCATGATTTTTTTTTTTTTTAATTTTTATTGTCTTAGATTATTTCAGGTCATTTATGCAATCAATGGACAGCCCGCTAAAAGTAATTTTGATTCATTTTCAGTGCTTCAATCTAAATACGCTAGGAGTTGTATTTCAGCAAGACCTGCATATTAGCCGTGTTCCCACCGTCCCAGTCCCGTCTCCCGTCCCTGCCGGTCCCTGGCTGCCCCCCTGCACCCCCAGCTGTGCTCTCCTCTTCCAGCAGCGTTGGGCAGAACCGGAGACACCCAACATCTCCCGTATTTCCCCTCTGTGGTCCCACAGACGACATGCATCTAGAAATACAGGCACGCTTCGTTAAACCGCAGGATACGAACTGATTATTTTTATTTTCCTTTTATTTACCTGCTTTCCAACCGAGGCAGAGATGCCCGAGAACAAACGCCGCTGCCCCACGGGATCCATTTTTTCAAATCAGTGGGATGCTGCCGTCTGTCAAACTCGGCTTTCAGAATGTATCAGCCAAAGAAAAAAAAAAAGAGGGAGAGCTTTTTTATAGACTAAATTCAGTGTGTTTGAATAGTCCCACCCTGGTAACGGAAACCCTGATCGCTGAGTATTTTGCTTGCGGCTTCAGCATGTGATAACTGCTCATCCCTCGGATTCAATGGAATAACCTGAGAGGCTCTGGCCATGTTATACCACCAAAATTTTCCTCTTGTGACTGGAAAAGTAAACATTCCAGCTGATCAATGCCTGGTTGAAGCCGCAACAAAGTGAAGCCCTCTCTTTTTTTCCAGCAGAGCAGCTACTGAGAACCTGGCCGTGTGTTTCTGTCCCAGGAAACAAGAGAGGAAAATCTGCTTGTGGTACAGGTAAACAAAATATTCCATATACAGTCCTCGGTCTCGTCACACCCTACTTACAAACACCGGGGGAGGAGGGAAGGGGAAGTCACAGGGAATTTTTTTTTTTTTTTTTTTTTTTTGCAGTTTTCCCTCTTCCCTACAAGCCGGCACACTCCCACGCTGGCTGCCTCCCCCCTCCCACGGGAAAACCCAGCTTGGGAAACTGGGGCTCAACTTCATTAAACCCCGTTATCAGCCGGCGTGGATGCACTGCTCACACCGCTCGGGTGCCCCTGCTGCCCAAGCCCAAACGCGGGATCCTGCCACATATTTGCATGAGATGATTAAATTCAAAAGCCCATCTCTACTTTATTTTTTCATATGTGTAGGGAAACATCTCACAAGAAGGAAAAAGAACGGAAATTTCGTGTTTGAAAAAGACGCGCAAACCTGAGATGGCAGGTACCTTTGGAAAAAGCAACCAGGTTTTTATCTCCCAGGCAGGGTATTTTTAACCATATTCTGTGTTCAGAGTTCCGCAGGCTCCGGAGGACTGTCTCTTTACAGGCATTTGAAAGAACCAAGAGCAAAGCTAATTTAAAGCCTATGAGATGTCCAGAAGCAAGGAAACAGCTTTGTGGGAAGCCACACCAACCGGCACTACAACTCGTGCTCATTTCGAGCGGGGCAGCGGGAAGAGGAGAGGTAAGAGTTCACCCACGTGCTTCGTGGGACCGTGGCTTTCACGTAACAACAACAGGGGCTTTTTCTTTAGACACGATTGGCAATTGCTAATTGTGGAAAATTCAGAAAGGCAACAGATAAACTGGAATTAATGAAGCGTCAAAATGCTGAAGAACTTGAGGCCTCATTAGATGGAAGAGCTGACCTGAATTTTTGGGTAAGAAATCTTTCTGGCAGCTGCAAAACCGACAATGGGTAAGCTCTGATTTTGCTAGATTCAAGTCAACCCCTTCCATCGAGAGAAGAAAACGAGGATAATTTGCTCACATAGCTCGGAGCGCAGCATGCCTGGCAGAACCGCTCGCTCCTGCGGTGGTAAGGATTATCCCAGAGACCTCAACCGCAGGAGGCGCTGCCGGAGTGTCGAGGGCTTCTCCCCATCTCAGACACTTTTCAACAGCAAAAAAAAAAAAATAAATAAATATATACATCCTATATACGGCATAGCAGAGTGATGGAGAGAAACGGAACCAAGCTGCATTGACAAGCAGCTCTGCAGTCCGTCTGAAACACATCCCTGCCTTTCCCATCACATCAGGCATTAGCCACAAAAACCTGCCCTGTGGCATGCATATTTCGTCCTTATGATCTGCTTTTCCAGCTGAAGTCATTAATGTAGAATTTAGTGCAAGTTTAGCTGTCTCATCAAACTTATCTTAGGCTTCTCAGCAGTAGCACCGGAGCAATTCTCAAAAGAAATCATATCCTCAATTCTTCTCCCTTCATACTCAAGTGCACCGTATACCCTTCCTGAGAGGCTAAGGAGCCACAGTCACGCTGCTGAAAAGTAAATGAGACAAAATAATGGGATTGTAACTGATTTCCAGGCTCCAACCGTCTTAGATTTTTGGCCATATCACAGAACTAAGCTATGTAAAGACAGGAGAAAAAAAATAAAATAAAATAAAATAAATAGATGATTTCTGGAGCGCAGAGAGCCAGGTCTAATTATCAACAAAATTGATGGTAACTAAATTTGGGTCAATACTAAGTCAATAAAACTGCAAAAAAGCACTTCAAAACAAAAACAAAACGCAACAACATACAAAATCAAAATACGCTGGCTTCCAAGAGACCTTTTGTCCAGAGGTCGAGTAAAGACTATACAGGAAAGTGTATTTGTGGGAGAAGAGCAAACTAAGTCACAAACATCCCAGGAAATGAACCTCCCCCCACGTCTGAACGGAACCTTTCCGGCCGTCACCAAAACTGCCAAGAAAGCTTTAAAACTTCATGGGAAGAGCCAAACTCCTCGCCTTTCTGCATCTCCTGGCCGCTCAGTCATCACCTGCTCTGCCCAGGTCCGTGAGGGGGAACGCAGACGTCCAGTGACAGACCCACGCCAACGCTTTGCTGCTAATAACAGGTTCAAAAAGCAAAGCACGCGCTGTCACCGGTGGGCAACTCTTAGGAAAACGGCGATGTTGAAGGAAAGAGAAATATCTTTCGGCAAAGCTACGCAAAATCCTGAGATATCCTTCAAAATTTCTTTTATGGACAAATCTTCAGTGTTTTCATTCATCCACATCCTAGAAACGTTGTTTTCCCTCTCACACGTACAGGCACAGAACTTTGGTTCTTTCAGGGAACCAGCTAAAGGCATCAACAAAATAAAAGGCAAACCAGAGCAGCTTAAGTTGCTTCCGTAAAAAAAAAAACCCAAATTCTTATTTCACAGCATGCTAATTAATAGAACTGAAACAATATTTTGATATCATGATGAAGAACAGTTCATTTTCAGCATCTTTCTCAACAGCAGATCATTCTAAGATGCAATTACCACCAATGCAATTATCTTGCAATTTGCTCACTAAATGACTTCCCAAGATGCGTTACCGAGATAAGGCGATGCCTTCTTTAAAGTGCCTTAGCTAGTGCAAGATGAACCCCCAGGAGTATTTTCTAAACAGCGTGCACCCCTGTTCTTCAATGATAAAGCAAAACTTTTGCTTCACAAGTAACGACAAGAAATGGGAAGTTAGGTGGAATGGCAAGAGACTGGAGTTTTTTCTCCTTATTTCACAAACAGTAATCACTAAGAACAACAGTGCTGATGGAGAACATATCCAAAAGGTCATTTTTGGAAAACAGAACACTGAAGTTCTTGACTTCGGTGTGTTTTAACCACAGGACACAGGCAAAGACCTGCTCGCAGCTGAATTGCTGTTTCTGCCCTTCACTCTTTCTGCTCTAACTTACTGCTCTACTTACTGGTTTTCACAACGGTGTTTCACGAGGAGCTGCGCTGGCGCCTGGACAACAGAAATAAAAGAAATGCCATTCTTCAGGGATCTGGAAAAAGGATAAACAGGGAGGTGACAAAAATCTGCAGGCTTAAAGTCATTCAGTTTGGTCAAAGTTAACATTTCCTGGTCAGATTTTGGGGAAAGATGTCACACCACTCAATCCTGAGCAATGCAAACTGGTAAGATGGGGAAAGTGCTGACTGTACACGCAACAGGTTGTCTCTAAACTCATCAGACAAAAAGATCTTGAGAAGATCTTGCTGGTTCTGAGAAGGCCCCCCCGGCTTTCTACCCATCCCTGGGGACCAACCCATTGCACCCAGGGGCCCCGATGGCTCATGGTGCTGCCAGAAACCCCGACGATCTGCAAAGCTACCTGTGGAAGCAGCGACGGAAGCAAGGAGGTCCCCAGGCATGCTGCTGCCTCATGCTGCCTAGACCAGAGAGGGGTTTCCGACCGAAATGCAGAGGCTTCGGTGCTCAGTTAAACCATGCACGGTACCCATGGGAGCCTGCCGCCATGGCCGACAGCTACGGCTGTAGCCCACTGACTGCGTCCCTCCACCTCCCAGCACTGATAATTAAGCGCTTTTCTAAATATTGCCCAAAAGAGGCCAGAGGAGCTCTTCCAGCGAGTCATTCAGCAGCAGCTTTTCTAAACCAACATGATTCCCCCAGCAGAATTAATTCGAAACTGATCTGCATACTTTTCTGTGCAGCTTCCCAACCTTCTCCTTCTAGGAAGATCTAAATCTAAATAAATTTTCTTTTGATACTTGATGCCTGCAGAGGTTCCTCCTTCTGTTCTGCAGGCGGGAACCCCTCCCTTCTTCAACAAAAAATTCTGAAGAAAATCATTAGAGATCCATAACTTTCACCACTCTATGACTTAAGTAGTGCATTCTCATCCACATATGCAAAATACATCACTAAACCCACAAAAGTAGACGTATTGTAAGATGTAACTGTACCAACTTGACCAAAACTGACTTATTTTTCAACACTGAAAATTCAAAACAGAATAAAACTGTGTGTTAGCTATCATATATGTATAGCTGTGATACACGTATGTATACATACATGTATCATAGCTACCACACAAAGCTACATAGCTAGATATCTTACTTCCTTTACAAACTGCGTCTGGTTTTACAAGTCCTGGTTTAATGGGCTAGGAACAGCACTATTTCTGATAGAAATACTGCAATGATGGGATGGCTCAAGAAGCTCAGCTCTTTCCAGACGATGGGAGGTGGTGAGTGACCAGTATTCAAACACGTTATCTTTTCATCACTGAAATATGGATTCCCTTCTTAGTTTCTTTAAAAAATCATAAACTATGGACTCCCACGATGATTTTACCAATGGAGTTTTCCTTCCCTAAGTCAAGTATACTGGTCAGAGTTACACTGCAGGAAAGCAACCCTTTCCAGATGTAAGCAGAGCTCTCACTTTGCCCTATAGTCTGTTACAAGCATTGATATATTAAGCACTGCATAAACGTAAAATTATACTTTCCTTCGAATCAATAGAATTGGGTTTGATTTCCAGCATTACACCAGCTAACAGCATGGCTAAAAATACAGCAATAACAGTACGTGCACTTCGTGAAAATTAATTTAAAATATAATTCACGGAACGACTGTAACCAGAGCTGTGCAGTCCCACAGAACAGCACAACCCCCTGCTGTGATACGCTACGCCATTCTGTCAATACAAACTCTGAACGTAAATGTTAAACGTTTTCTTAGACTAATCATAATCATTAATAACAATGAACGAATCAAGCAAAGTGATAATAAAAAGCGTCAGGATCTGCAGTGTTTTGGAATAGTGTTGTATATACGTGGGTGCAGTTGGAGCTGTACACAGATGCGAATTCCCTTTCATTGGTCATTCAGAGGACTGAATGCTCATGGGGAATTTTCTTCCCCCATATAACCAGTCACAATTTCCCCCTGTATAGCCAGTTGCTTGTGCCCACAGCCTCCTGTCCTTGCACCGTGAACCTCAGGGAAGATCTGGCTCCATCTTCTCCATTACGTTCCTCTGGGTAGCTGAAGAGTGCCGTTCTGTCCCCACCCAGCAAGCCCTCTCCTCCGGGCTTGTACTTCACATCCTCATGCCCTTGCATTTGGCTTTGGCCAACACCAGGAGGCTCCTCAGGCCACATTCCTCCAGGTCTCTGATGTCCCTCTGCACAGCATCCCTGCCCTCCAGCGTGGCAACCCCTCCTCCCAAACTGGGGCCATCTGCCAACCCGCTGAGCGTGCGCTTCATCCCATCATCCAGGTCATCCTTACATAGGAATACACGCCTGAAGAGTCTCCACTGGAAAAAATATGTATAAAGACCTTCGCTCTCGTGTTTGCTCAGATTAAATGAGGAACAGCTGCTGCTCAAATCAGAGTTCAGAGTTTGCTCCCTGCTGGAGCGCAGTAGCAGTCATTTCATTTGGATCCCATGTGGCTCCGATGATAAGACGATGATATCACACAAGAGCCCTGAATGATCTCCTGGAAGGCCAAGAGCACGCAGAACGCGCCAAGTTTCACTATCCACCTTACATAAGTTTCCACAGATGTAAACTTATTTGGTAGTCTTCTTCACGACAAAATAAATAATTTTTTTAAGGGTCTCGGCCAATGTAAACAGGAAAAAAAGCACTGTGTTCCAAGGTCAGGCTTTGCATGCCTTGATGTTTTTGATGTACAAAGGATGTTTGTTAGGATGTCTTAGATGTATACAGAATATAAAATCAGGACTACGTTGACTAACATCCAACCCTTGTACCACATCTTAAAAAAATGACGAAGATTGCTTCTTGATGAATACAAAATACTTTAAGAGCTGCAGTTATTTCAGCAAACTGCGATCACTAAAGTTTTGACCATTTGCCACAGGCACTCAAGAGAGACGAACTTGCAAATGTCACTACACCTCAACGCGGCAGCTCAACAAACAGCTCAACTCAGATGTTCACTGGCGGGTGTGCAACCGCATTTACGAGTCACATGCTGGTTACTCACTCTGCATTAAAAGGGCTTCCTTCCCCACCCCTCCAAAAAAAAAAAAAAAAAAAAAAAAAAAGGTATTTACATGATTTTTTTCCTCCAATTTACTGAGGTTGCAAAAATAAAGCCTTGGCTATTTAAATGTATTATTCAGATAAGATATTTATGGAAGGTCAATGTTTACACTTTGGCCTGCAACCTCATTGAGATCAAACACGTACAACTAGAGTGCTTTAAAAGTTGCACAGTAATGGGGAATTGAGGTTCTAAAAATACTAAGAGAAAAAAGGAGGGTAAAACTCTTTTTCATCCTTAACTTCAACGCGAAACCTCAGCATCACATGAATATGGATTTTGCATTTTATGTATATAATCACAAGTTTGTAAGGTGTCTTGGGACCTTTGAAGAAGGCACAGAATAAATGAAAATCATTTTAATTAAAAGCAAATTAAAGGGCTTCCTAATCCAGGCAGCAGTAGCAAATCCGTGGAGGCTTTTTAGAAGATGGATCCTTGAAATTACATTGCTTATAACCCTCCCTAATTCCAGCTTCCTTCCCTCACTTCCCCCCCAAAGGAGGCTCTGAATCTGCACGAGATCAGGTTTATTATGAAAATTCTGCTCTACTTTCTAAAAAAAGATTTTGCTCTAGTTTCTGAGAGGCCAGAAGCACTAGCATCCACACAGAGCAAATAAAAACAAAGAAATGAGAAAGGGAATGGTTTTTTTCTCACCGCAGGGAAAAAGATAAGATCCTATTTTATGCTTTTATGAAGTCATTTCAACACTGATTAAGAAAGTTGGGAGTTCTCTTCCTTGACAGGAGCCTTTTGAAATACAGCTCAAAAAAACCCGCAACCCCATGCTAAACTGTTATCACAGAAAGGGCTTCAATATCAGAAAACTCACAAGGCAGAGGAATGCGTAGAAGTAAAATAGACCTTGTAACTGTAATCTTTTTCCTTACTCTTCTTACAGCAGGAGGACATTATTGGTGGTCTCACAGACCTCCCACTGGCTGCTGCTAGTTCGCCATTGCCTATACCAATAAAAGAATGAATTTACAAATACAACTAAAAATAAACAGGAATCTAAAATGAGTAATATTATGTTCATTTTTGTCTAAAAGGCATTTTTACATGTATTTATCTCATTAAGTGATTGAATTCCTCCATTGAGAGGAAAAAAGAAACAAATCCCAACCTTGAGGGAAAAAATCCGAACAACTGAACACGAGGAACAAAAAAAGAAAATGGGCAAAACGCCTGGAGAAACGCTGCTTTGATTTTGACACGTGGGAATAAATGGAAAAAATATTCAGCTAACCCTTTTTTTTTTTTTTAATCAAAACATCTTCCATCTCGTGTGCAAATTTCAACAGCTGAGAAAGCATCCTACTCAATCTCCCCAAAGTGGTGTCAGCATGTTTTATGTAAATAGTAGTTAACAAGGGATGTGTGTTTGCAGCAAACATTTTAGGGTTCTGCTTTAGAAGCTCTGGATTTACCCTCTGTGTCAGAGGAGAAATTGTAATTCTGAAGAAGATAACAGGAAATGTATGCAGAGGACATAAGGGATTTTTTTTTTCTTTTTTAAATAACTGAGATGTATTTGTTATCGTAGAGTTTTGAACAGTTATTTAACAAATTAACAGGACAAAAAACTTGATGACTAAGCTCTGCATCAATATGTGGCAATATTGTCTTGAAAACAACTTTATTTTGCAATGTCCAGAAATACCGTTAGGGTTTGATAATATGCTCAGTCTGAAAGGATTACTGAGACCAAGGCGATTTCCCCCGGGGACAATCAGAGAAGTGTCACACGAAGCACAAACACGACAAGCTAAGTGGTACAGGGGTTTGCTCTCAGACAGGGATATCCAGGGGAAGCAACAAATCGAAGTCAGAATCTGGGGTTATTGGGCAACGCCAACTCTACCCTATGGGCCGTACTGGCCAAGGCACCTGCTGCCACCACCCGAGGAAAGGACGGCTCTTTCACAGCCGTCCATGCTTTTACGGAAACACGGTTCTCCTCATCAAGTTTCCTACGGAGTTAGAATAATTAGTTTATTATTCTTCCTGTTCAGTCTTTTGACTTTTGTTTTTATGTGGTGTCTTCAAGACACGGCCACCAGTTGCGATGGAGCCATCCAAAACACCGCGCAGCCGTAGGAGATCTTCTTTTCAACATCACGCTGAAAGGAAGCACGGCTCGCTCGCAGCATTGGGAAAACAAGAGTGCAGCATGAGCACGAATACAAACAGCAATAAAAACAACGTCCAAGATCAAAGGCTCCTCTTCCCTTCCCTTCTCCCTTCCCTCCCTAGCTGAGAACCACCTCGGCTGCTCCGCAGCACTCCACCACTGGTGTTGGCGTAACCCTTTGCTGTAAGCCAGCCAGAGAAAGTATCTAGGTTAAAATAAATAAATAAAACAGGAAAGCAAGAGCCCTCCAGAAGGAAAGATTTCCCTGATCTGATTTACAGCCCGCAAATAACATCATCATACATCTTCAGTGAGTGGCAGCTCAGGGGCATGAATAAGTAACTGAGGACAGGCAGAAACCTATTAACAAATTTTTGCCGGAAGAAGACATTCGTACAACCACAACAGCCTTCATTCACACCGACAAAACAAAAACACTGTTAAGTTCATTTACTTCAGCCTTTGTCTGTCTTCTCTGTTTAGTTCGTAACTTTTCCTGTCCAAAAATCTCCTTCACATAATGGCTCCCTGTGGGCAAGAGGGAAGATAAACAGACCAGAAGGACCCACTGCCACCAGCGAAGCAGCTCCTCTGCATGCAGGTCCTGCGGACACCTCCGCCCAGTGCTCCAGTAAATTGTGAACCATTTGCACAGACTTCAGAATAGCTTTTGCCGGCGTCATGCAAACAGAAGCATTAACCGCTTTCCCATCCCGGAGACCGGCGCTGCCAGGCCGGGTCTGCTGCAATGGGCACTTGTCTGCAGCCTGGGAGCGGGATCCACACCGTCAGATCACTGATAAGAGTTAACAAGTTATTTCCTTCAATTCCTGCTTCCACAGCCCATGTAATTCAACTCTACTTCACAAACGTGACAGATTGCATTAAATATTGTTTAAAGAATATATTTTTCCATCAACTAGAGCGCCTAAAAAACCCGTTCCAAATGAGATGACACAAGTCAAGTGAATGGCAATTTCTATTTTTATTCTCCTCAGAATTTTGTCAGCTTGAAAGAAAGGTAACTTCCAGATAATTACATACAATCTCCTGTTTCTGAGGCATTAAGTTTTATCTCAACAGGATTCTCACAATCACATACCTCAACAGCAGGAAACATTTAAGTATCACCTTCATCTTCATTCTAGCACAGCCTTGCTTTAGCCCTGACCATTCCACGGTCAATCAGGAAGATTCAAGTAACTACTTCATCCTCTAACGTTGTAGCACAGGAGATGTGACCTTCCCCCCGCCTTGCAATTGCCAATTTTTCATTATAAATGTGCTTTGACGCCAAGTCAACCTCCAGCCTTTTCTTCCTTTCTGTTTAAGAACAAATGTGATGTGAATAAACTCTTTCTCTGCCTTAGTGCCGAAGAAACTTCCAATTTCACATATCGAGCTGACTGGAGAGGACCCTTCCTTGGAGACCTGTAAATGCGCAGGAAGGAGGACAGCATCCTCCAGAGACTCGCAGTGATGCTTTAAAGAGCAGAAGTTGTTTCCAAGTTTGTTTTCTGTAACACTGAGGGGATAAATAAAAGCTATTGCCCTCAGGGAGCATTTCACGTTTGCATTTATACAAAGTTTCCTTCAGTTGAATATAGCGGGTATGTCCTACAGGGACTTGACCTTTTTGCTTGGACGCTGCTATCCTGAGACCTTCCTGTAGAAACTCAGAACCACTATTTGCCTAATGCGGGGGACGAAAACTCAAACTTGTATCAGTTTTTGCTGATTTCATTTATTCTTCTGTACGATTATCCAATAAGAAATGGTGAACTTCATTTTTCCTTAAGTCATTATTACTACTGGCTCCAGGAACATGTCCGATGTTCATGTTTGAAGAAACATGAAGAAACATGAAGAAACATAAACAACCAGAAATCCAGATGCAAACCAGAAACTACCGGTAGAAGGGTGGAATGAAAACAGCTAAATCTCCTTTCGAAAATACCACATTTCATACGGACTCTCACTATTTTGCAAAAATATGAGGAAGGAGTTCTACAACTCCAAGTTGAAACACATAATGAACTCCGATATACTCTCTGAGATCTCCAGGAGTTGCTCAAGGCTGAGGATGATAGCTGATTGTCCTGGTTTGAGGTAAAACAGGACCAATTTTGTTCAGTAACTTTACTTTTTAGCTGTCATTCCACCGGATTGGGCCAATCTGGCCCAAACCACGACACTGATACAGTGACTCTTGCCACCTCCAGAGTCCCATAACTTCCAATGCATATATTACACACATTTTTTTCCAGAGTCAAGTCCACATATGACAGGCTTTAAAAGTCGAGAGGTAGACTTGATTCTCCATGGGCTCTTCTGATGCCCCAGTCTCTTCCACTCCTTAAATAGTGGAGGGTTATGCCCAGCTGTTGGCACAGACTGTCTATTTTTCCATGAAGAAAACACCCTTGGTTGCCTTCTAAGGGCTTAAATAACAAAGCCTGTCTTTCAGATGAACCTTTCCTTCCAGTACCGGTGGTTGGATAGGCCTACGCAGATGAATTCAACTATAAACACCATAGAGCTAGAAATCAGTCAGCTTGGAAAGGCCTTTTCTGCTCGTGTGCTCTTCTCTTCCACTTGCTCTGAGGTTGAAGCTACAGGAGGGACAGAGATGGTAATGGGACCTGGCAGGCAGGTCCACAAGCCAGCAACAGTGACGGGAATTGCTCAAGAGACTGAAGGGCCGCACCAAGAACAACTGTCCACACTGCAGGGATGTGGCAGAAAATCAAGACGCAGTCTCTTGGGTCACGCATGTTCCTCTCTTACACCTCCCTGTGGAGTGTGAAGGGCCCCTACTGCAACCACAACCCCCAGGGAGATCTTTTCAGGGGGGACAGAAACCAAAGGGATCTAGTTTTAAATACCTCTGACTGTTCTCATCCTTCAAACTAAAATTCAGGGCCGCCAGGAAGCCAAGACCGCAGAACTATGACCAGTTTAGTAGCTTCTCACTAGCTAAACCACACTTAGGTGGGAAACCAAAGAGAAGAACCACACCCCAGCCCAGAGACTTCAGAAATTAAATAAATACACTAATGCTGGAAGATGAGGACTGTTACTAAGTCATCATAAGCCCCTCTAATTATTACAATTTTTTTTATTTTTTTGGGACAATGTGCAGAACGTCTGAATCGCTTTTACTGGTGGCAGCAAATAGATCCGTGCATTTAAGGAAGGATTTCTCTCTCTTCATTCCTCCTGCGTTTACTGTAAGGAGAAGCACCTTTCTGCAGCTCCTTTTCTCCAAAGCCTGCGCTTGCCAATGAGATTTCCTCAGTCAAGTGGCAAACTCTATAATGATCCTGAAAAATGAGTTTTGACAGCAACTCTTACCTCCTCTTTTAATGGTAATTTCCTATTCTCTCAAAATTACATAGCTTAAGCTTCAAAAGGAAAGAGCACAAGAATGCCACAACATTAGCCCAGATATCTGTCCCTGTTAGTGTCTTAATACCATGCAATAATATACTCGGTATGTTCACAATACCATGCATTATTTCACAATTTCAGTAAACTTGTCATGTCAAGGGGTAGCAGAAGCATCGCTGAAACAGAGCCCGCACAGCCTAAGCTGGCTCCTGGCTGGTCCTCGTGGGCTACCGGCAACTGAGGTTAACTCAGCGAGAACACGCAATAAATTCGTTCCATTTATTGCACAGAAACATTGCGAAAGGAAAATGGAAACCAGCAGAATCTTTTCTCTTGAAATGCTAACAGTAAACATGTTGTTGAAGACATAAACGGAGAGAAGGTATCCCCCCAAGAGATGAACCCAAATGAAGTGTAACATCGCCCAGACACAGCCCACCCACACGCAGCACTCCCGGCAAGGAAGTTGTTTCTTCTCTTGTAAAAATAACCCCAGAAAACGCCCCAAACCTGCTAAATTAAACCCAGACAGCATCAAACTGGACTGTTGTGTTGAAGTGCCTTTCAAGTGCTTCCCTTCAGGCGGGAGCGAGGGATCCCTGCCCGCCCCGGGGCATTCAGTTAACATGAAACGACATTTTAAAATAAAGTTTTAAGAGACATCTAAGGAATAATGCCGCCGAGTATTGCTCAAGGGTGGAAGGAGAACTAGTTTGGATTCAGATCTCTGGACCACAAGGCCATGATAGAATTTTAGTCCCCTCCAGGATCCAACACTACAAAGGTTCCTCGTTCATTCACACGCAAGTGGAAGATCTGAAACAGTTTTTGAAAGACTTCATCCTTCCCGGCTGAAAGCTCACGGACGGACACTCAAGACAGCCTCAAACAACATCCATCATCTAACCCTACACTCAATGCTCCCTCTTGGGATGCTATTTATTTGCCTAATTTATTTTCCTTTTTTACTCTCCGCTGTACCTTCCAGCAGGACATTGACACTACATTAGCTGGTTTGATTTGTGCTGAGAATTCATTTTTGCGGAACTTTTCAGATACAGTGGTGTACCACCAGCAGATAAGCTGTTCTGGCATGAGAAAAATAACCTGCATCTTAAGGTAAAAAAATAAAAATAAAAAAAAAATGGGGGGAAGCAGAGAGATTTCCAAAATAAGGAAAGCTAGCTGTCCAGTTGGAATTTTCTTACATTGCTCAGGATATCGGGTCAGAAATATTAAGGGTTATTTCAAAATAAAATGCAGTAGTAGAGTCCCAGAGGCCCAATAACAATATCCTTTCTCCATTGTCCTGACTTTGTTTGTTGGGAACAAAGCACACAAATGATTCTAGCGTTCCAGAAACTTTATAAACAGGCAATGCCTCATTTGCCCATTCTTCCTACAGAAAGACATGACAGCATAAACGTATTCAATACCCGCTTGCGTGCCTTGGGAAAAAATAAAATAAAACGACCAGCTGCCAAACAATCCAGAAGCAACACGGGCTAACGGGGACTCGGTACGGAGAAATCTCCTGTTTTGGGGCCCAGCAACACTAGAGAATTGCTGCCATAAACATCATCCTTGCTCAATTATTTAACTTTGGTCATAATTAAACTAAAAAAAAAAAAACACAAACCAAAAAACAAACCCAAACAAACAACAAAAACCCACAACAACATTGCTGTCCCAACGATCCTGAAATTAATTTTACTACAAGTTACCAACTGCCACCACTTACCACCCTGGTACAGCTTGAATTTGAGTACGTATTTACCACGACCTAGGTATGAAGCTATTTTAAGTATACGCTATTTCACAAATTCATATTACCAAACAGCGTGTGTTGCAATTAAACAAGAGTTTCAGTATTTAGAGACCCTGATCAAAGAGCAGGCACGTGATGCAATTGTTTATATGTTTCCAGGGTGACCTAAAAAGCCAGAAAACAATAAAGACCTAAAAAGCTAGAAAACACCTGTTGGTTTCAAGGAGGTTCCCCTGGGAGTTCTTAAACATAGAGTTAGAAGTAACACAAATGCCTCTGCGGTTTCTGAGTTTTGGGTTTTTTTGGCCCTGAAAATTAAATTTTCAGAAGTATTAAAGAGATTCCGTTATTAGCTGCTGCTCCATTGCTGCAAATCCCCAAGCAGCAAATTCTGACGTGCCACCAATTCCCAGCAAATGCAGGAGTACTTCTGATGTTTACACGCTGTATCATTTCTAACTATTGATTTTAGAAGCTGAAACTACGCACAAAAGTTCCGCTTTCCTTCTACCTGAGATCACAACAATATTTTGAAGCTGCATTTATATTCCACGGCTGAAATTCATCAATACACACAAGGAATCTTTAAGGAAAGCATTATGCCCTTTTGACCTAATGAGATTAAAAAAAAAAATAAAATAAAAAGCCTCACTTGTGAGAAAGATAAACGTATATAAAACCATAAACCACAGATATGATAGAGCCGACAGCACCTGCCTTGGCTCAGGGACGAGAGGACCTCCCTACGCTCCCGCCTGGCTGTTGACAGGATGAACCAAATTGATGCTGAACACGGTCATTTCTCCCCCCTCGAGCTTTGTTGC
Organism: Burhinus oedicnemus; assembly: GCA_008921705.1. NCBI lineage: Eukaryota > Metazoa > Chordata > Aves > Charadriiformes > Burhinidae > Burhinus > Burhinus oedicnemus. The sequence continues at coordinate 1,351,225 of VFFE01007174.1, read as the reverse complement.
TTCTGTCTCAGAGGAAAATTCGAGTTTCTATGCAGAGATGAAGATCGCTGTCAGCCCCTCGAACGGGTCGCCGTGAATAGCCGCAGTGTTCGGCGCTGTGTGACGAGCGAGCTCCGGAGCCAGTCGTGTTGCCCGGCACAATGGGTATCTGTGGTTCCTCAAGGCAGGGTTGAGCAGCAGCCTACCAGGCATCAACACTACGCTCGTATCACCTCCGGTGAAAAATACTCGAAAGAAATACAGTATTTCCTTAAAAATTTCAGCTTTTTTCATTCCATTCTTGCATTTGGAAGCAAGTTTCAGTAACTACCATCAAAGCCAGGGAGTGTCTCGAAACGAAAGGCAATCGGGAAATGTGCTTACCTAAGTGAAAGCTACAGCCCAGCCAGATTCAAGTCATTAAAAAACGAGGGCAGATCGTGCTGTAAAAATCATTTTTATGACAAAGCTGTTAATGCACGTAAGGATACATTTGCAAGGTGTTTTCTACATTCAGGTTGTAATTCAAAGCAGAACCAGGAGAGCCCACCGTCCTCACCAGCTGCAACTTCTGCCCTACACCAGGTCATACTCGGGAGGTGGTGACCAGCCGAGCCCAGAATTGGCAAGCCCACTTCCACCCTTCGCACCCCACCCTTTCTGGGGTTTTTTTCATATCCTCACCCATCTGCCGCTTGACCTGCCCACCACCACAGCCCTCTCTTGAATTCACGGTTATCTGTTCTCTTTGTCTTGCCTTTCCCCAAACAGCTCTGTTTCCTGCCACAAGCCCCCTCCACCCTTGGAAACCAAACATCAACAGTTTGGCTTCAAATCAGATCTTAAAATCACACCTTGCTTTATTCCCATTCAGACTGTCCATGTACTTTGTCTACCGATATTTTATCGGGTTATCATTGTTATTCGTATACTAGAAATAACACATTTAGAATATTTTAGTCTATTTGTCTTGTTCTGTTGGCTTTGAAAAATTTCTTTTAGCTGTAAGAATCAACCTCTATATATGTACAGACACAAATAGATATATAAAATGTACATCACCCAACACTGGAACTCAACCAGTTAATCTCCCCACGCTCCCTTCCCTCATCAGAGAGAGGGACAAGGTAGGACAAGCATCTCAAGACAACAAGTGCCCTCAGCACAGGGCAGAAGCCCAAAGGTTTATCCCTGCAGAAGATCCTCTCTAACAACTAAAGACAGAGCTTAAGTAAACCAGCCTGCTAGTTTAGGGGTACGGTGCTGGGGAGCGCACATACCCAAGTTTATAAACTGAGAAATACAAGTTTTCACATTTCCAATAATATTAAAATAGCAGTGTATCTAGGTTCCTACAGGCTTTAATTATGTGACAGTCACAAATAATTTGCCTTTGAAAAGAGACGAATACATAAATTAATCTTGGAAAAAACCACCGTATTAAAGAGGGTATTTGGGGTTGATAAGTGTACGAACAGCAGCATGCCTCATATACAGACACAACAGTTTGAAAATTTACCCAACCGTCAAGTTTCCATTCTGATCCTGGCAAAAGCCGCGCTGATAAAATACAGCCAGTGTGAACACACGTTTCTTACATAGCTAAATTCAGCGTTCCGTGTATGCAAACGCCAAATGACCACGGCGAGGCAGCCCAAGGGCCCGAGCCGGCTCTGCCAGGAGGCAGGGGCACAGCCTCCCTCCACCCGGCCCCTGGACCTGCTCCCAAATACGCACAAATAACACAAGTTCACCCCCACGCTCCGGGTAAGAGGTCTCTACCTCTCTGAGGGGCTGCAGAGCATCTTCCATTCTCCTTCTTAGGAGAATAATCCTAACTACTGGGAGGAAGACCGAATATCGCAGAGCCAATGTTAACTCTGATGCTCCATGTGCGAGGCACTGCGCTACAGCACCTATTCTCCACTGACCTTCAGTTTGTCCGTCTACTTAATAAGGGAGAATACGAACCTGAGCATTAAAGTACCATATCGTTCTTCGCAGGATAAGCCAAGGGGCGGGGTTTAAAGTGTTTTTAAAAGTAAAATACGATACAAACATTTTCCATAAATGTACTTTTATAAAAAGGAATATCTTCAAAGCGATCCTACCACAAATTTTACTAACAGATACCTATTAACACGTCCCGCCGGTCTGCCTGCCCCATTGACCTTGAATCATCAGCCTCTGTTTCTTGGCCATAATAAAACACACCGACAGCGAGCAGTAAGTGAAGATACGCTATTTCCTCTAAAAGAGCCCAGATACTTGAAAGCCACTTGAGCCCTTCAGGCCCTTACTCTGCGTTTGCTGCAAAGGTGATGTTTCCATTATCAGCCACGTAAGGGTTATTACGGGGCAAAAGCCAGGGACGAGGATGAGGATGCAGCTATTCACTTCCAGGCAGAGCACACGTATTTCGGGGAAGCAACGATCACACATCTGAGTCACCGATGGCTTCAGAAACATATTTTGCAAGCAGCTTAATAAAAATCAAGACTGGTGGATCCAATCCGTGATGAGGATATTAATTACTTACATGCAACAAGGGGCGAGAGCAGTGGGATGGAGCAGGGGCAGAGCCTCCCACCCACACGGTGAAAAACACTACTGCGCGTTGAGCAATACGTTAAAGGAATAAGCAGAAATCCACCAGCCTTTCAACATGGCTGCGCATAATAACTTCATCATTTAAGATGTTAAAAGCCGGCCAAAGCCCCGATGGATAGGTCTGAGGCTGTAGAACAGCCAGGACAACAACTTCATGTCCAGCTTAAGAGGAGAGCCTGGAGGTTTTGAAGAAGGAGACTGTGTTTAGTAGAAGTCATTAAACTTAAAGAGTTCAAAATAGATAGAAATTTGGGTATGAAGGCAAAAATAAAAGCATATAACAAACCTCCGAAAACTGGTACACAGCTGTGAATGCATTTCTAGCTGAAAACTTGACAAAACGCTGCTATCCCCCTGCCGGCCCCTTGACAGCTGGGCATATTTCTGCAAACCGCCGTCCGGCAGGATAGTTCCTTCCTTTCCCACGCTCCGGAGCTGGTTCCGATTACAGCTCCCAGCGATGGCAGCATCCCGTGGGGCGGCAGCCACAGCCCGGACTTTGGAACGAGGTGCCCTGGGGACAAAAGCTCAGGGATGGTCTGTCCCCAAATCACACCACATCGTTCTTAAGGGGCTGAACAGTTTCTCTCTGGAGGGGACAGATCTCGACAGAGCAGAGCCAGGCTGGACGGGAACAGCGGATTCTTATTTATCCACCCTCCAAGAAGTCTCAGATGAACTTTGTCTCCAAAAATACCCGGTCGCTTGCAGGTCCTGCCTTGCCCCAAGGACTAAGGTAAATAAACGCACTGTTTGAAAAACCAGAAGATTTTTCTTTTTGCCATTCTGTTGGTGGAAGAGCAAGCACTGCATACCCTTCATCTCATTTTGCAAGTACGATAATTTCTCTTTTTTAAAAAAAAAAAATCAAAATCACAGCCCTCCCCCAAAGGGAATTTTCGAACGTGATCTTTTTTCTCCTTTCCGCACTTCATAACCAGCCACCTTTAAGTCCAATTTCAATACAAATGCAGAGAGCAAAACCATTCTTGAAGAACACCTTCAGCACCAAAGCACCCTGCACAGTCTTAATGATTTAGAACATTAGTACGGTACGGATCACAGGGGCAGGCGGGAGCTCAACCGGCAGCGGTTCCCAGGCTCCGTGCTCTCCTCCTCCTCCTGACAGTCCCGGTGTTTCAGTTCTCTTTAACACGATGCCCAAAGAGGAACAGAAGGCACCTCCGTTTCCCACAGAGGCCGAGAGCTACGAAAATATCAACTGCAGTGAAATATCAGTCAGCAAGCGTAACGCCCCAAAGAAGGCGGAATATTATCAGGGAATAGTTCGGCGCAAGCCGTTTCCAACTTTGCCAGCAGTACTTTCACGCTGGTTTTCTCTCCTTCTGAGATACAGAAGACACGGCAGAGGCTCGGTCACTGCAGGGCCTTTTATTTTGCCAATGTTTTTTTTAAGCAAAACCAACATCAGGACTATAGACATTACAGCTGCTAAAAAGTGACGTGAAAGAGCCTGGCACATGAGGAATGACCGAGCACCCCAAAAAAAAAAAAAAAATCTAAAAGACATTGTGCACAATTAACCTGCTAAAATGTATTATATTTAAATATAAATTATATTTAATATAACATTACCGGAGGAAAAAGCAGTGTGCAGACCCGCTGGCAGGACAGCAGGAGAGCGGCAGAGCCTGGAGATGTTAACTGCAGACAGAGACAGACTAGGCAAAATTTGTGATCCCTTTTGGAAGGCATTAAGCTTCCATTTCAATGAATAAACTGCTAACCAAGGGCCTTTGGAAATGTAAAACACTGTTTACAGAGGGTTCAGTAATTTTTCGAGGAAATTATTCAAGTTTCATCCTCTGAAGACCTTGGTAAATGAGGTCAAATTTCAAGGGCAAATAGTTTGATCTAATACAGCAATTCTCAAGCTTTTTCAGTACAAATCACAATCAAGTCACACGTACGCGTAACTTCTAAATAACTTCTGCAGTTTGCTCATCAAAGATATTAAAAAAAAATAAAAAAGTGAAGAATCTGACTGCCAAGAGCTCTCCTGCACACCATTCTGTACCCCAGGTCATGCTATGTTGTGCTCGGGTGAAGGAGAGGGATTACAGTGGAATCGGAGCAAATCTCCTTGAAAAAAAGAAAATCACACATTATGATAGCATCGATTATCTCAACATCACATCTTCCTAAGCTTCTTTCTAATACTTTAAAGTAAGTAATGCAAATAGGTCATTATTTAAATATAGTTCCCTGTTTCCACCTTTTCCTTTCCTGCCCGCCTTCCCAGAAATATTTAAGTCACTAAAACTTCCTCTCCTCCCAGCTCTGCCGGGAACCGGAGAGGTGTTGGAGGTGGGAGGTTAGCCTGTGAAAAACAGATTAGAATTAAGTGTTGTATCTGTGGCCTTGAAATGTACCTTCAGCTGAGTTTTTAATTTGGCTTTTCAAGATTGATCAGCACATGTGTAATTTAAAAGCAATTTGAAGCAGCAAGCTAGGTAGTTTGACTTAAAATTAATGAGCTTTTGACAACTGCAAACAAAATGATAATGTGGATCCATTTAAACTCATCCCTATATTTAACAGGAAAAGCATATATCATTTTAACTTGGCTTTACAAAGGCTTTTCTTCTGCAACATGAAAGCTATTTTACCACAATCTTGCTCTCAGTAGCAATTTGCAAACTTTGCCCAATTGTATAAGATTAGTAGGAAGACAGGTAGTGGATAAATTAATATCGTTGAGTAATTAAAGTGACATTGTGCAGTACAATCAGACGCGTTCAGAAAACCTAAATGTAAATTTAAAAAACTCAGAAAGTACCCGAGACATCTAAACCCGTAGAACACAGGATACAAACATTATTCATTGCTTGTTTAAATCAAAAGCTCATGAAAACACACAGCGCCAGAGCTCAAGCAATGCACGGCACGTTGCAGCAGAAACTCGGGCTAGGAATGCGGAGAAAAGTAATGATCAGAGGACCAACAGCAAAGATGACAAGAGTCAAGGGCAAAAGACAATAAAAATGGAATGCACTAAAAGAAATAGGAAGCAAGGTGAAGGATTAATAGATATAGTCGTACTGGGCGAAGATTGGGTTTGTTCACTGATTTATTCTTTAATTTGCACAACTAGTTTGGAATTCATTTGAGAAACAGCTACAGGTAAAGAAATCGGCATATGCAGCAAAAAATTTTGTTAAGAAAAAAATAAAGTACACTTTGATAGGTTTACACTCTTACAGCCTTGGAAGTCTAAAAATTGCAACTGAAGCACACTAGATAGTGAGAGCAGACCTAGCACTAGTCCGGCAAATCAGACCAAGTATCACGATGAGTTACGGTAAACTCTCTGCAGGTTTTACACACGGATGTGCTTGTAAATTGCCATGTTGTACCAAAACTAAATTAAAAGACAGGAAGGTTGGTTGAAAAGTGAATTGCCCCTCTCAGAAACAAATTAAAATGCATCCCGTGCAGCAGTGAAAACCGCACTGAAGCTACAGAATTCCAGCTCTTGGCATGGAAACATTGACGGATCCTTTATCAACTACACCGACAATAAAAGGGTCTTCAACCGCAAATTCTCGTCGTTGGCTTTGAGTCGTGGTTACATGGGCTTTCTCTCCTTGGTCAAACAGCGTTGCTGATAAAAATTTTTGTTAAAAGAATGAAGGGAGGTAACAAATTATGGGAGCAAATGCCCAGATAAAAGAAGACATAGCATGAACCTCATGGAGCACAGTCCCACCCTTGGGCGTACATAGACAGGACACCAGCAGACCACGGGGCACCGTGACCTTTAGGTGGCAAGACCACAGGCCAGGGAAGTACGAGCTGTATACAAACAACCAAACTGTTCTGTCCTCAGTACACTCCACGTTACACCACGTCCACAGGAAAGTGATGTTTCAAATCATCATGCTCCTGTACTTCACCTCAGCCTTTGGTTGTGCTGGCCGATAATCAAAACTTCTCCACCAGTCTTCAACCAGTCCCTTGGAAGAGGCACCGTCATGAACTCCATTTTATTTGAGCTTTCTTTAAAAGTTATTTCAGATGAAAGATACTGATTTTACTGAAGAGGAAGAAAACTCAAGAACCACAACAATTAAAGAAAAAACCCAACCATCAGGAAATCTGAAACCCTTTGATCTCAAGAGAGTAAGATCTTGTCATGAATGTATAGCTGCATGCTTCATCCTGAATTATCTTATAATGCCTCCAGAGCAACAAAACCTAGAATTAGGAGGAGACCTCTTAGTTCATCTAACTCCCTTGCTTTGACAGAAAAGTTCATTCTCCAGCTTATCTAATTATTTTGTCCTGATCTTTTTAAAGTGACATGAGGAACACGCTTGCTTCCCTTGTAAATCTTCTGCTATTTGCTTATTTGCTTTTCCTTAGAAATTCATAGTACTATTGACCCAAAGCACTTCTGAAACTGCATTCTTCCTGCTGATTCTTGGTGTTGCTGCATCCTTGCTTGTGCGTGTTATCGTCAGCGAGCAGCAGTGCGATCGGTACAGCTTCGACCAGCTGCTGGGGCATCCTGGCTCTCCTGCGTGAAATAGCTGCCTCTTCTCAGCAGCAGTAATCCAAACCCTGCCAATTCCATCACTCCTATATTTCTTTTCAATTTGTATCTCCTCGCACCTGTACTTCATTTAGTTTTGTTTTTCAGTTTTACCTGCTTGGCCCTCTCATTCTTACCAAAAATTATTACTTTACATTAGGAAAAAAAAAAAAAAATCTCTGATAACCTATGTTTTTAGGACTGAGCACTTTTTCCTTTTTATAGTGGGGATAAAAGGGATAGAAAAACCCACAACTGAGTTGTGCTACATTTTCCAGTGACAATAAGCTGGCATTGCAAGCATCAAACTACCCCAACAAATTTCTTTTCCATTTTATTTCTTCCCTTAGCCAGGAAACACCTTTGAACACAGATACATCACTTCTGCCCGGGCAAGCACTGGAGCCCTGTGAGCAGCTCGTTCTACCTCGCCACTTCAACAGCGAGTCAGGAGTCAAAGGAAAAAGGGCATTTTTAGGGCAGGGCTGTTGGACAGGAGATGGACTGGGTGAGCAGCGGACGGGGCTGAGCGGAGGCAGCTCCCCAGTAGCCACGGCAGCGGGCAGGGCAAGGGCTCCCGTCCGTCTGCTGCAGGCGCCAGGACCAGGAGGACCGAAAAAAGCAGCCCTTAATGCTACGCTTGTTCAGGGAGCTCTTTCACCGGAGATAATCGGTTGGCTGGCTTACTGAGGAAGAAAAATCTGAGCCCGCTGCAATCAAAATACAGTCCAACAGCATCAGCCTCTCCTATCAGTAAGAAGATCTCCCATCTATTCTTCCATTTCCCAAAGGCATCCTCTGAAGACAACACAGAGGATTTTGGCAGGCAAAAAGGATATCGTTGATGGAATTATTACACCTGCAGTAAGTCCACTGAATTAAAAAGCACAACACTCTGCACATGCCTTAAAAATATGTTCTATGTTGTGAATAACTCAAAAAGAAATCCTGTACAAATACTTCAATAAATTGCTGCTGCTGAGTTTCTCCTAATCTCGGTCTTATCAGTATCTCATTGCAGCTCTGGCTTACAGCAGTTTTCTGGTCTGTTGTACATACATATTTAAAAGGTACCTAAATTTCAGCAAAAAGTTTGGAATAAATACAGGCACTTTTTTTTTTTTTTTTACTATTAACCCTTATAGCATTTGGGATTATACAATGCATATTGTTATCAGACAGGACAAAGACTACGCCTGGATGAAACCTTGTGCAGAAGGGCATAGGCAACGGGAAACAAAAAGGTAAGATTACAGTTAAAAAGGATGCAGAAAACCTGCACAAAGCAGCCTGGTGGCTACAGCCACTTTTCATTCAGCTTGAGTTCTGCTGCATCACATCACAAATCAGTTAAAGCAATATCTGATTCATTCCCTAAGACAGCTCTCAACCCATAAAACCAGCATCACATACAGGGTACCCATAAACGATGCTCCACAAAGAATACGCAATTCAGAACTCTTTAATAATGTATCAATTCAATTTACAATACTTTCGATCATGGGGAACCAAATTATATTTTAGGTTACAGAGGGATCGTGCTTTCATTAATATTGTATCGAGAAATCAATAATGAAATGCCTATCAAGAAACAAAGCCCTGCTCACCGCAGGCATCACGACGGCAGCCCCCAGGTTCGGCTCCTCCGCTGCTGCTTCCCAGTGCCCAGGGATGCTGGGCTGGAAAGCCACAGCATCCCAGTACGCGCTGGATGTGGAGCAAGTGCCCAAGTTTAAGTTGGCATACGTTAGTCACCAGGAACACTGCACTGCACTGTTCCGACTACACTGTTTATGCATGAATGTAAAAAAACCCAAGTATTTCTTTGAAACGCTGGCTTACATTCCAGGATCAGTTAAACCGCGTGGTTATCTCTAAACTTAAACATGACGATTACGGTAACAGACCTTCCATTTTAAACAAACAGCAATTTCGTATGCCTCTCTCCATCATGTCCAAACGCACCACTCTTGCTCATCCAGACAAAACTCCTAAGGCCCCTTTACGCTTTTCAATAAACTCAAACACGTAACTGAATACTCAGCAATCTCTTCACCTTGCCCCCTATTGCTACATTTTATATAAAAATTAAAACACCAGCATAGAATCATTTAGGTTGGAAGGGACCTTTAAGATCATTGAGTCCAACCATCAACCCAACACTGCCAAAACCACCACTAAACCATGTCCCTCAGCATCACGTCCACCCGCCTTTTCAATACCTCCAGGGATGGTGACTCCACCGCTTCCCTGGGCAGCCTGTGCCAATGTCTGGTAAGCCTTTCAGTGAAGAAATTTTTCCTAATGTCCAATCTAAACCTCCCCTGACACAACTTGAGGCCGTTTCCTCTTGTCCTGTCGCTTGTTACTTGGGAGAAGAGACCGACCCCCACCTGGCTACAACCTCCTCTCAGGTAGTTGTAGAGAGCCATAAGGTCTCCCCTCAGCATTATCTTCCCAAAACCAGAGGTTCGATAGCAGGCTCCTTGGCTCGCAGGTCTGTCCCGCAGAGGACAGGTCGCTGCTGCTTTCCCCGCTCTCAGGGCAGGAATGAGAGCCCAGCCTGCCCCCACCTCTGCTCCACGCAGAGATCAGCCACCGCCGCTCAGCCAGTCCCTTCTTACCAACCCCCGACACCAATGGAATAGCACCTTCTAGCAAAAACAGCTATTTTCTTGCCAACTGCTTTTGCTGAGAAATTTTCAGGGGACTTCCAGATAGAGTCATTCACCTTAATCTTTCTATATAAAGGCAAATTTTTTCCACTAAAGTATCTTCATTCATTGCTGATGGCCTTCGAGTGCTCTTACACAACCTTCAGACACAGGATCTCCACCTGGTGCTAAGCCCTGCCGTAAATCTATGCTGAAGGGTATTTTGGAAATAGAGATTGAAATACAGTATCACATTCACAAAATGAAAATATCGTTCAAAGCACGTATCGACATAATCCTCAGGTTCTCCATATAACTGACCAATTTCTCCTGCAGAACCTCCCCCTCCTTCAGTGAGCAGGGTGGACTGCGTTCACGTCAGCTTGGCAAACATTCAGTAGTCCTTTTTATCTTTCTGGTTTTCATCCTACACACCATTCAGCACTTGCCCTGGCTCTTTTTTGTTCTTCTCTACAGTACGACTGACCTGCTCCGAGATCTCGGTGAACGCATTTACAGGCCATCATCAAACATGAAGAAATATATAAGCACTTTACTGATAACGTGTAGCTGACTTCTCAGAAGACACCAAGGATAGCTGTGAGAAGGCAGCATTGCACCGCAGGCTTCCTACAGCTCTTTTCCACTTTGCCGTTTGTCAACCCATGTCCACCCATTTTTCTTCATGTAACCTCTTAAATGAAAGAGAAAAAGGTCACCAAGCACACCAGTGAAGTACTCCTATGATATGCTCTAAAACTAGTCCAGCCAATAACACAACTCTCCAGCTTTGGTCCATAAACCAACGGCTCAAAAAAAAAAACCAAAAAACAAAAAAACAAAAAAACAACCAACCAAAAACCCAACCTACGGCACAACTTGTCTTACAGCAGAATCAAAAAGCACACGGCGGGCACAGTGCGAGGCAGGTGTCTCGCAATCAACAAACTTATTTACTGGGAGCAGGGTTTGCTATAATGAAGCACACACCGACCCGTGAGAAAGACGCCAAGAAAATACAAACTTCAAAATCCCCATAAGCCACCGCTGTCACCTTCCAGTCGGGAACGTGCAAGAGCCCATGCAAGGACCACAGCTCTGCCCGTCCCCGGCTTCAGCCTCATGAGAACCTGCCTGGAAGAGGAAGGTCTTACACAGACCTCGAACCTGCAGAGTTCCCGAACCACTGCCTTCCAGCTTCCCATCATTTCAGCCCACATGGTGCATTTCTGACGTCGCCCAGGCAGTATAATCCAGGAATGCACCGGGGGGGCGGGAGAAGAAAAATAAGACCAAGAAAAACAGGGATTCGAGACAGCTGTTCTGGCAGAGAGCCCTTGACTCATACAGATGAAAAAACCTGATTGAGCTAGATAACAGACAGATAAACATAAACATATGAAGTGGAAAAGGGGAAAGAAAGCAAGATACAAAAGCGAACTAGGACCCAAATGTGCTAAAATTATCATCTTTGCACCTGCACTTCACAGGCTGAGGATAAATCACTGCAGTCCAAACCCGCAGCACCACACTGATTTGAGGTATGTTAAGATGTCCAGTTTTATTAGAGGTTCCCAGAGCACAGGAAGCTTTTAAACTAGGAATTCAGTTTTTAATCTTTTGCTTGGAAGAATATATTAAATGCATTTAAGGAACAGAGTATGTTAGTTGAAGCGCAGCCAGCAAGGATGGCTGCTGTAACACAGCTCCTGTGTAATTCTTTTATTTGTCAGCAAAGACAGAGCAAATCAAAGCAATCAAACACTACGCCCACACCATTTGGTTTCTCGCATTATTTTCTTCCCCTTCTTCTCCCACATTTCCAAAACACCTGATTTTGTCACTTCAGAAAACAAACGTTTTTAGCTTAACTCCCTTCTCTCCCCCTCACGCCGAGCCCCCGTACGTGATGTTTGCGTCCACACCGGCACGGCCCCGCTCGCCTCGGAGACCTCAGCCGGATGGGCTCTGCTCGTCCCACCTCCGTCCTCACGCCCCTTCCCTCTCGGGGCACAAGTGCCACCCCCAGCACAAAGCAGAGGCAGGTTGTCCCGCAAGCCCCCGCCACCATCGACGGTAATTAGAGACCCTTACCCCCTTGACATCGAGTTTCCAGCTGAATGTTCATTGATTTTCATCAAAAGTTACTTTTTTTTTAAACAAGCCCCAAAGCACCGAAGCTACAATTGCCGTGCACATAATAAATATTTCTCAGTTCTCAGCCTCTTTATTTCTACTTTCCAAGTTTTCTCACAGAGCTTGTAAAAATCTCAGGAAAAAAAAAGCTTGGTGAGCGATGTCATTTCTTTTAACGCAGCAGTCTCTACCCCGTACAAATCAGACCCAGGCAGTGGTTTAGCAGCTATGGAACCGATCCCACAGCAAATCACCTCAATCTATGGAAATAAGCCACAAGGAGAGAAGCCTCACAGAAAAATAAAAAAAATTAAGAGACACCCTTTCCCAATTAAAAAACCACTGTTCAATCTCACAGCAGATATCCATTAACTCTTTCTGAAACCCACAACTAAAGGGCAAAAAAAAAAATAATCCAACATTAGGACACAGTTAAAAGTTGCCTTTACATTATTGTTGTGAGGTTTGTCATTATTTTTCCCGGTATTTTAAACAAAACCATAAGCGGGGGCGGGGGGGAAACACGCAATATCTTTGCCTTTGGAAATAAAAAATTGAATTTTTTCCATGAAAGCCTCATTTGATTTCTCCCTGTCAGCCTAGGTAAGGAAAATACAAAGTTTTTCACCGGCTGCAGGATTTACACATACCTCCACACACCCTTGGCAGCGGCTCCGGCCTCCCCGGAGCCTCACCGTGCCCGACAGCTCTGCCGAAGGGACGGAGCTGCCGGAGAGCACCAAGGCCACCCGGGCAGCAGCACCGACACCGGTTCCTCCGGTGATCCCCTTCCTCTGGGCACCGTTCGGTGCCGAATCGCAGCGTTTGCCGGGGCACCGCGCTCTCTGCGGCATGAACCGGCCGGCCAATGTCATAGGAAACCAATAAATGGCACAAATGGAAGCATACGGGTTTTAAACGACGCTAATCTCGCCCAAGGGAGAGGAAGAGAGTTGGTACGCAGCCTTGTCACCCCTCAGCTCTTGGTCCAAACGCTGAATGCACCCACAGCCCCGCTCCTCTCAGGAGGAGCCGCATGAAAAGGCTGTGGATGGGCTGCCAGGAGATAAATGGCTTTTTAGAGCTGAAGTTCCCAAGCCAGCCCCATCCTGGGGGCCGGGGAAGAGCCTGGCAGCCCAGACACGGCGTGTCCCAGCCGGGAGGGGAGTCACCAGGGATGCTGCCAGCGGGACGAGACCTTGGCCCTTCCCTGGCCCCGATGCTCTCATCGCCCGGAGACCCGGCCTGGGGTAACACCCCCCGCCCCCGGGGAGGAGAAACCCCAGACACGAGGCTGCCCGCTGCCCCCTCGGCTCCCTCGGCCTCTCCATGGAGGGGTAATTCCCGAGGACGGGCATCCCGCGGAGAAGGGACACGCGTGTCCCCGCCCGCCTCGGGGTGGCTGCAGGGCAGCGCGGCCCCGGGCAGGAGCACGCAAAGGCCGGTGGCTTCCCCAGGAGGACCCAAGGGACGAGCCGCCCTCCCGCGGGGCGCCGAGGGCATCGCCCGGCCGCCCCTCCGCGCCCGGCGGC
>VFFE01007174.1:1319628-1337739 GCA_008921705.1 Burhinus oedicnemus | reverse complement strand
GGTCCGTCCTTCCCTCCCTCCCTCCTTCCCTCCCTCCTTCCCTCCGCCGCCCCGGGCTCCGCTCACCTCGCCGGCTCCGGCGGCTCCGCGGGCCCCCGCGCAGCGGCGGCGGGCGCGGCCGGCCGCGGGACGCCCAGGCGGTCTCCGGCCCGAGGCGGCGGGTAGAGGCGGCGGCAGCCAGGCAGGAAATTTCCCTTCGCCGCCTCCTCCTCCTCCTCCTCCTCCTCCTCCGCCTCCTCCCGCGGCGGCGGCGCGGAGCCGCCTGGCGGACACCGCCCGCATCGGCAGCGGCGGGAGCGGAGCCGGGGGCCGGCCCGGCCGAGGGGACCCCTCGGGCTCAGGCCGGGCTCCCTCCTGCTGGAAAGGATTCGGTCTGGGGATAAGGACCCTCGGCACCCTCAGCAAGTTTGCCGGCGACGCCAAGCTGTGTGGAGCGGGCGACACGCTGGAGGGAAGGGATGGCATCCAGAGGGACCGGGACAGGCTTGAGAGGTGCGGCCGTGCCAACCTCATGGAGTTCAGCAAGGCCAAGTGCAAGGTCCTGCACATGGGTCAGGGCAATCCCAAGCACAAATCCAGGCTGGGCAGAGGATGGATGGAGAGCAGCCCTGAGGAGAGGGACTTGGGGGTGTTGGTGGACGAGAAGCTCAACATGAGCCGGCAACGTGCGCTGGCAGCCCAGAAAGCCCCCCGCATCCCGGGCTGCATCCCCAGCAGCGTGGGCAGCAGGGCCAGGGAGGGGATTCTGCCCCTCTGCTCCGCTCTGGGGAGACCCCCCTGCAGTGCTGCCTCCAGCGCTGGGGACACCAACACAAAAGGACATGGACCTGTTGGAGCAGGGCCAGAGGAGGCCATGAAGATGCTCTGAGGGCTGGAGCCCCTCTGCTGTGAGGACAGGCTGAGAGAGTTGGGGGTGTTCAGCCTGGAGAGGAGAAGGCTCCGGGGAGACCTTAGAGCCCCTTCCAGTATCTGAAAGGCACCTACAGGAAAGATGGGGAGGGACTCTGGATCAGGGAGTGGAGCCACAGGAGGAGGGGTAATGGTTTTAAACTGGAAGAGGGGAGATTTAGGTTTCATATTAGGAGGAAATTCTTGACTATGAGGGTGGTGAGACCCTGGCCCAGGTTGCCCAGAGAAGCTGTGGCTGCCCCATCCCTGGAGGTGTTCAAGGCCAGGTTGGACGGGGCTTGGAGCAACCTGGTCTGGTGGGAGGTGTCCCTGCCCATGGCAGGGGGTTGGAACTAGATGATCTTTAAGATCCCTTCCAACCTAAACCATTCTATGATTCTATGAGTTACGGTATGCTGACACCAAAGTTTCAAGCAGGTTTTCAGCTCCGCTGCCTGGCATGGTCACGACTGCTATGCCAGCCAGGATTCCATCAGCCAACTCTGCTATCTGGACATGTTGGAAGTGTCTCATGTCTTCCTGCACTTCGCAAAGGCAGCGTTGGGGATGCACGGGAGGACGAGGGCCAGGCGTTTGATGGCACCCAGTGCTCCTTGGGCAGCAAGTGCAAGGTTGGGCATCCTTCTTTCCCGAGACCCCGGGTGTGACACTGCTTGGAGGGATCGGAGAGTCCCCTGTATGGATCGGACAGCCTGCCGGGATCCTTCCCCTTCCTGTGCACCCGAGCATTAACCTGCCACCGCTCCACCAGAGCTGGGGTGGAAGGGACAGATCTGAGGCCTTTTGCACCCACTTCCCACTCCAAGAAACCTCTGCAGCAGCTCGGGCTGCCCGGGGCCAGTGAATCAAGACAGTGAAACCCAGAATAGAAACATCAGGCTGAAAAGTAGGACAGGGAGGAGGGGATTACTGAAAGAAAGGCAAGAATCAGGGAGTCTGAAGGCACATCTTGCTTCCTTTTGTCTCCCGTCCCTAGGATACCACCTCTCCTGAAACAAGAAAGTCTCCCTGCAGAAGAAATCTCTCCTCCAGGAGGGTCTCAGATATATATTACTATCAAAAACCTGTATCCGTGCACACCATATTTATTTTAAGTGTACCAAAGGATGTCAGACAATTAGGGATTGTATGAAAAGACCATCGAAACAAAATATTAGAACATCTGTGAATATTTGTGTCTTCTGCGGAAAACTTAATCATAGCCTAATTATGTCCCTTTGGCATCGTGTTGACTAGGAAACAGCAATTTAGTAGAATGCTAAAATTTTTCAGCAGACGTGGCAGTGCAAATGGGCACAGTACCAGGAAGGCGTTTGATTTTAATGAACATGTTTGTAGATCAAATGACTGCAAGTCAGCAATTTTCTTGCTAGTAACCATTTGCAAGAAATTGCATATTAATTTAAATGACTGCTTATATCCAAGCAATAAAATAAATGGAATTATTATACATGCCGGATAAAATTACCACATTTTCTATTAGTGCAGAAATTAAAAGTTCTATTATACCGTGGTTCCAAAATTAATTAGTCATGAGAAAGAAATGCGAAGCCAAGGTTGTACAACAAAGAACCAAAGAAAAGGCACATTACAGTTATTAATACATTATTTCGGGGAAAGAGATTTTCTGTAGGTAAGTGGAATATCTAAATAAATTGTACAATTGTGAAATAAAGTTATAAAATAAATTGTGCAATTGTGAAATACAGTTATAAAAGAAACTTCATCCAATCTGTCTTGCTCCAGCACCCTATATTCAAGTCCTAAGTATAACTGTTGATACAACATGACAGAAATTTAGCCTCGCTAATCCACATGGGTGTTCCCAGCTCCGCTTTCTGGTGGTCACATCCAGGATACTTCTCAGGCCGGGTTTACGCCGCTGATGTGTCTCAGGATACACTAACGAGCTGGAGCCCACTGGGGCGAGTAAGCCTGAGGCTGATTTTAGCTTCAGTTGCTGGCTAGAGAAAAACAACATAGTGTAACGTTCTCCGATATAGGGCTTTATCCAAAAACTAGATTAGTACTCCACAAAGTCTAGGAGCTGGGGATCTGAAGAATGGAGCCTCTTTAACCCCATTTTTAGTTGTCTCCAGACAAGGTCTGTAGGGAATTTATGTTCTTAAGGAAGGAGAGAGGATGAAAAACGAAGCTGCTATGGGATTTGAAGCAATTTAGCTACTTTGACAGATCTTACTTGCTTCATCAGAAAATAAATTTAAGAAATTGGAAGACTGAAATGCTGTAGCAAAAATAAGATAATAACGGGTAGATGGCCCCGTGTTTAGCCTGACAGAGCTTGAACAGCGGCTTTTCTTTGTCCATCTCACAGTCCACTGGTCATCTGTCTTTTCCCCTCTTTCCATCACAAATCAAATACATTCTCAGAAATGTCAGCTCTTTGGCAGCCGTTTCACCCTTGCTTCCAATTTGCCGGAGGAGCTGCAGGACCTCCGACAGCTTCTGGCAGGACCCAGCACCTGCATCCCATGTTCCCCACCGTGGAAATAACATTGTTCCAGCAGAAGCGGTGGAAACTTTCCCATGAGCAATTATAGTCACTTTGCTTGCGCCCTGTTACCAAAAGTATCTTCTCTGCTTCGAGCTCAAGAAATACAGGATAGGAAATAGGCAATGTTTGAACACCAAAAATTTATTTCAGGTATTCCAGTGTGATAGTGAACCTGATAGCACCAGGTAAGATAAAATTACATTTCCTCCTTTCTGTACAATGCCTGTAAACCCAAAAGACAATAATGCATGGTCACAGCCTCCAGAGAGAAGATTTCAAGGAGGAGCATCTATAGCCTTATTCAAGCATGTGATACCGAGTATAATCCTACCACTTTCCTTCACTTAGACAAAAGCTCTCCAAATATTTACCAGGCTCCGGCATCTATTGAGAAATGGCCACTCCACTCTTGGTAGCAGCAGGGTAGATCTGTCTCTTTACTGACATAGTGGAACACAAATTGTAAACCTACTGAAGAAGTTAGAAAATCAGAGGCAGCACAGCAAATAACAGATACAGACACGGGATTTCTGTAACTGCAAATATATCCCAGCCTAAAAATATAGGAAAAACTCTTTAAAGTACAGATAATTGGGCAAAAGCATGAGAATATGTAACATCCCAGCGGTAGCTAATTTAGTGACTTCAAAGAAGTATTTGTCTAAGATTTTTACATTTGGAATCTAGAATTATGAGTATCTAGGAATATATTTTAAGTATTCAAGACTACATATCTTTATAATTGTTACAGAAATTGCAGTAAATGAAAGCCTGCCCTGCCAGCTCTTCTCTCCGTCTCCACCTCCAGGGTTTGTTCTAGATGTTACAAACCTTGATGCAGCTTCAAAGCCACATTTTATTAAATTGAAATTATTACAAAGGCTGTATTTGCTGCTTCTTACAAGGCCAGAAGGCTTTCCCCCCCACTCTTCGATAAACTATATTTGACCACTCAACTTGCACTATTCAGTCATGAATGACAGCAACTTTTTAACGCCTAAACACGTTATTTTAAAGTTTTTCAAGTCATCTTTTGAGGTATGGAAAAAAGGTACCCTTGGACATCTTAGAGCCTTTAGTGGAACTCAGCTGCTTTGGTGATAGCAATCACTGACCTGCAGGGTTAAAGGAAAATGAAAAGCATCTCTGTGCTTTCAAAATTTTATTTTAAAACTTCTTATTTTATCAGAATGACCTATGGCGTTCTGTTCAAACCCTGCCCACACCCCAAGCATTTTACAACTTGGAAATGGAGAGAAACAGGTCAAGCGAGTAGTCAGAAGTTCCGTGAGCTGCTACTGAGGTACGGCTCTCCTTCACCTGCCTTGGCATGTGTTGTGTGAGAAGTTTTAGAAGACAAACTTCCCAATGGAATAATTCATTTCTTATTAAAACTTAATGCCAGCTAATTTCTTAATCTCAAAATCTTCGAGAAAAGGCAATTTCAAGGGCTGCCCCTGCAGCCTTCACGCAAGGCAAGTGGCGTTCCCGTTTGGCCAAGGAGCACGCTTGCCAAGCGGAGGAGATGCTGAATGTGGCTTGTCCTTCTCTACCAAGATCGGGCATATTTGGCCATCACCTCGTCAGGCGTCCGAGTACAAAATCCAGTTGTATTGTAAATATATCCTGTAGTAGCACAGGCTGTTCCTCAAGATACCAGTAGAGACACCAGTTAGCTTACTCAGATGGTTGACCTGAGGAACGGTCTTGCAGCAGGCAATTGTTTTAACATAGGTTTTGCTCATCGCGTTTACTTTGATACCAGTGTGGTGGCTTTGGGATCTTCCACCTTTTTTTTCTTTCAATCTGGAACCCACCAGCCGCTGTTCCTACTGGCTGCTCTTGAGAAAGGATGCTGCTCCGGAGGCGCTGTGGCAGCATGATACTCCGGTCATCACTCCGATACTTCCCAATACGCTCCCATGTCAGAGCTCGGGAATCAATAACTATTTAGCAATGGAGTTCTCAGCTGAGGAGATTTAGTCGCTTTCTGGGAAGATATCCAAACAACTTTTAAAATATATTTGGGGTTTTTTTTCCAATAGTGCTGTAAAAAAGGTCAGAACAAGGGAAGAATGAAATCAAAAGATGGAATAGTACAAACCCACCGCACAAGGTACGGATATACAAAAAACGTTGTGATCACATCCCTCTCACTTTCCCAAACAGTTGTTGCAATAATTTTGCAGTTCAGTTGAGCTTCAAATATTTCATCTCCAGCTACAATAAAATTCACGGTGCTTTATCCCTATTTCCCTCACCCAGTCCAAAAGGCATAAACAAATCCCTGTTTCTGTCACCTCTCAGAATGCTGGCTGCAAAGCGACCAGAGAAAAAATCAATCTCGTATTCTATACCGCATTTATAACAATTTGTTTCAATTACAATTTATCCATCCTAGAAGAGGTAGAGGCAATGTTGGTAATGCATGGCCTGATCCTGCAGTGCTGCGCATCCTTCTTCCTTGAGTGGAACTTTATCGACTCCTTTTGGGGCCAAGTGCAGCTCAAGGATCTTGCCACCTCACATGCTGAGCTCCTTGGCAATTAGACATGGAAAACGGAAAACAAAAAGGATGCGATAGCTTTGTGCGATATACAAGGGTGTACCACAAAGGCGGCGTCCAAGGAAAATCGCAAATATCAGCACAGCTGTCTGCCAACTACACTGCTAAACCATCTTGCCACCTATCAATTGGTTTTTAATTGAAAGGTTTTAACTAAATATGGAATTTTTTAAACCACCAATAAACGTTGCTGTTGCAACAGAACAGAAAAAAAATTTGCGGCGGCTTCACCTTGAATTTGCCCAGCTGCCGAGCGCACTTACCTGCGAGTGGTCTGGGAGCGAGCCCACGGACCCTGCCTGCCGCAGCCGGGAGGTGGATCCCTCAGGAGACGACGGCATCCCTCAGGAGATGGCATGCCATCCATCTGGAGCTGTGGGCACAGCAACAAACCACCATGTGACTTTTTTTTCACATGTAAGAATGTGTTTGTAACATAGAAAAATAAAAGTATTTGAGGTGCTTGCAAATAGAAGCTTTCATTTTATATTTCATTTCATTTTATATTTTTACACATCTGGTTGCTTAAAGCAAAGTACAAAAACAGAAGTGAAATACTCACATGTTCTATCTTTAAAAATACAGGGGGATATGTCATTTTATATAGCAAAGGATTCCAAATCTCTGTGCTGTCCATGTGATTCATAAGGAATTAATCTGATTTTTCTGTTTGACCAGTGTGCAGGGCTGAGTTGGTGTTAGTGGGGGCAGAGCCAGTAAGGTGCTGATCAGGAAACATTTTCTCTGATTTGGAGGAAACCAAGCTCTTCTCTTTTCTCTCAAGCGATGAGGTGTGTCATGTCAAACTACAGTTTTCATTACAAGTTATATCGTGCTTTTTTAGGTAACTGTGAGAGGAAAAAAAGACACAAGGAATCATACCATTGGCAGAATATAGATTAACTTCAAGGTGACAGGGAAGAAAAAGGCAAATTATGGTCTCGTTTACAGAGCAATTCCCCTGGCTGCAGGAGAGTTTCGATGGCTCGAGCCACAAAAATTTGAGCTGAGTCACCAAAAACTAAATATAGTTGAATAAGATTGCTTAGAAAGGAACTACAGGCTATCCCCTACAGCTCTTAGTCTCTGTTATTTAGCATTTTTAATGGTGTGGGTGCTCAGTTCATTTAAATTTGGTTCTCTCAAGTCTGCCAAAGGACAACCGCTGAGCAGCAGCTGAAAATTTGTTCCCTCAAAGTTAGTACCAAGACAAATACCAATTCTTAAGCATATATATCTTAAACATATTTCATAGGGGATGAGCAGCACAGCTTTTTTACCTCGGTTTATTAAAAAATATCCTTGGACTATAAATACTCGGACTATGCTCTTTGTATGCAGTTACACAGCGAACAGAACTATGAGATTAATAAACCTGCAGGAGTGGATCAGTCTGACGAAGTTCACCCATACTGCTGTGGTTTAAAATTTAACCGCAGTACTGGACAGAAAATGAGAGGCAGGTCTCTTGTTTCTCATTCCTTCCGAAGGCCTGAATAGCTTCCCTTTGCTCCTCACTGCTTAAACTGTACGCTGACTGATTTCCACTATCTTATGTATGTTAAGTACATATATGAAGCATATAAATTATTTATGAATAAAATGTATAAATTCTGAAAAGCAATGACATCAGAAGTATCGTTAAAGTCCCATATAATTTGAAAAAAAAACCCCGTAAGACCATGTCATATAAAAGACCAGTTGTACATCTCAGAAATAAAATACATTGACTTCAAATGCCATTACTACTGTAAAGTTTTGAATCAAGAAATCGTAGCACTAGAGCAATTACAGTATCATATCACTGCGTTACAGAACAGGCATTTTCTCCCCCCAAGAAATTCTTTGCCATTTGAAATTCATAAAAGTTTAATCTCTCAATGTCTTCAGAGTACAAGCAAGTCAAGCTTCAGGAAGACAGCTCAACAGGTTCATTTAGTGGCACTGTTAAAACAGACAGGTTAATTAAAAAACCTCCGGATGATCCAGAAGCATGGGTTCTGTATCCCATGGGATAACAACACTATAATTAATAGAAATAAAAGCTAATGTAATCTCTTTTATTTTATCCTGACATGTATGTAGTTATTGCATGAAAATATATGGAATTTAATTAAGAACTGCAGCTCTTCCTTAGAAAATAATCTATTGACAGTAGGTAGAACCTCCTTACTCCCCCAAAAGATGAGACCACCCCAGTCTTTTCACAAAGAGCATAAAGAATTTAGAAGAGGTCTCAACAGAGGTAGTCGGGTGGCTGTTAAGCAAGCTGGGAATTTGAACAGAAAAGGAGCATTTTATTAATCTTTACCATAACAAATTAGATACAGACTTAGCAAAAATTCTTTCCAGCCTGGTTATCAGCCTTTCAAGAGAAAAAGCAGGAACAAGCCAGGAGATTTTGTCAGGGAGTAAAAACTCTCGCTGACAGCAGTTCGGCGAGCGGGGAGCCCTGGCCCCGCAGGCGTCGGGCTCTTGAAGACGTCTCCAGAGCCGCGACCTGAAGGGCTACGGGTCGGCAAGGCGATCGTAAATCATCGGCCAATGAGTCCTCCCAGCCTTTGCCAGGCTGGTTTTGTTGTAACTATGGCAACACCTTTTCTCCAGACCAAAGTTCAATTATTTTACATTTTTATTACCACTGCTGTTTGCTTAAAGTTTACCAGGGAAACTTTCTGCTCGCACAGAGAGCAGATCCCAGATAGCGAGAAGGAGGAAACGACCTTACGCTGAGCAGGACCAAAGAGAAGAAAATACCCTGAAGCGGTGGAAAATCTCTGTCTGACAAAATGCCATCCAGAAAAAAAACAGCCATGTTTGCATCCGCTTTTTGCACCTGTATTTGCTCTTTCGCGATCATCTGTGTTGTTCTGGCGACCCAGCACTGGATGAGTAGTGAGGTTCACTTCTCTGGCACAAACTCCAGCGTTACGGTGAGCCTCACCTATGGACTTTTTAGTGGCACCTGCGGACAGTTCGTCGATGCGGGACTTATGGTTTCAGAAAAGACTTTCCAAGGTGAGTGGTGTTACGCCTGGAAATGGATGGCGTCTTCTTGCTCGTGCAGGTGATGGCCGTAGGAGCCGCGGCTCATTCTCGTATTCATCTGTGACGGTAATACTTTAAGTGAGAACACGAATATCTGTAAACCAGTCTGGGGACTGAAGTGGTATAAAGCAACATCCCCAAAAAAGCACAGAAATGCACAGCATTCTTGCTAATAGCAACTTCTAATTACCTGTGATCTTAGCCCACGCCCTGGAACAAGGGAAAAAATACAAAATAGGAACTTTATGTAAAATGGATTTTAATTTTCAGAAGCTTTCAGCGAGGAACAGAAAAGCAACATTCAATACTATTTTGTTAAAGGATTACAAACCTAATTCACCTTCCGGGATTTTTTAAAAAATTTCATTATGTTAAATTAATTGTTTGATTTAAAACATCTTGCCACCTACTATCAAATTAGCATCATTTTTATAGAAGAAGAAGGTTTTATGAGGCTGCTGAAGGGAAAAGAACCAAATACGTAAAACAATAATTTAGACAGATATGGGTTTTATACCTGTGCTGGACCTACATAGTAATGACAGTATTCCTTTTATTTCTTCCTTTAAAAGCACACCATTCCATTTTTAAGGGCTATTATCAAACTTAACCCATTGGTTAGTATTTTCAAACCTTGTGCTTGCTCATGTCTTTCTTTTCTTATGCTAGACGGTGAAGTATGGATTACAACATAGCTTGTCATCTTTCAGAAGGCCTTTTTTCCCCCACCCAATGCGCAGTTTTCAGGTGACTCCTTGTCATCATGGCTTTCCAAAAAAACTCTGAGATGAGCTTTAGAAATAAGGTTATTAGAATAACAGTTCAGCATCCAGTAGAATCAAATTAAACTGTATGTTACGTTGATATGCAACAGATCTTACTTTTTATGCATCTGCAGTTCTTGGTATTTATCCTCAATGGTAGAATTACTACAGAAGAAAAAAGAATAAAAATGGTTAAATAATTAAGAAGGACAGAAAAAATGAGAGATAATGGAGGAGGGATGCTGCATGGGAATAAAGCAAAGTTTAAAAATAAGGGGAAGAGCAGAATGGGTTTTACCTAGAGCAACCTTGGGGAAAGTTAAGACAAGCATGAAAAATCCTGGTACGAGAAGCAAAACATGAGAAAAAGCAAAACAGAAACAAGAAATTATGCACACCAAGTAAGAAGCACAGACTCAATACTGTTTTCACACAGTTCAGCAAAGATTTACTTAACTTTATGCAAAAGTAGCTCTACCGATGTGAAGAAAATCATTCACAAAGCCCAGAGGTAGATAAGCCTGCAAGCTGTTGGAAGGATCAAAAATTTGCACTGGTTTTACGTATCTTGCTGTCTCACCGAGTTCAAAGCAATAATGCTGACATACACGTGCAGAAGTGAAAAAAGCTAGTAAAAAGAAGACTAATGAAGGAGTAGGTCAGACAATTTTGAAACAGGAGGTGTACTCTAAGAATTTTTTTCTGTATTGGCAGGCTGTTGTAAGGTATCCCATCACAGAGAAGCCACCAAGGTAGAGCACAGCAGACATAAGCCTCCGGGTGGTCCCCATCTCCTAGCTCTTTCCACCTGAATTTAGTACAGAAATTGTATCGGTGCAAACGGGCACACAAACTACCCCAGTGGCAAAGCTCTATCACACGAGCCAGTTCACGTTATAGCAGTTATATTGGCGTGAAAAACCCGAACGCAGCAGCGTTCCTGGCAAAGCGTACAGCGTCGATTGAGGTCGTTACGTAACAGATGCAAAATCACAAGTCATTCAAACCGGTTTATTTACAGCCACATCAGAGTCATCAAAGTAATTTTTAAAAGAGCAAAATTGCATTTATAAAAACGGTTTATATACGATGATATCTCCCCGTGCCAGTTGGCTCAAGCCCCAGACCTTGCGCCACGTGGGCAGACTTGCCGATTTTAATAGAGCTCCGTGTGAAACCAGGAGTTCGCCCGTGGAGAGCTGACTGCAGGGTGAGGACACGGTCTGGCAGGAATTCGGGACACGTGTCTTGCCTTTGTCTGCACAGCAGCTAATGCAACCCACTCCCAGGGACCGGGCGCTACCGACATACGGATTTTAATTACAATTAATGGCAAGCACTAACAGAACACTCGCATCAGTAAAGGATTTCAGTTCTTTGCATAGTCTACATGCATTTTGGTGGTGGTGGTGGTTTCCCTCCACCAGATTTAGGTTTTTATGCTTATCATTTACAAAACATCATCTCAATTCTCACATTGAAGCCATTTAAGGATGAACAAAACGAGGGAGCTTCAGGAGTTGCTAGTTGCCTTCAACAGCTGCTGAAAGTAAGTTATTCTTCATGAATAGTCTAACTATGGATTTGCCCACATCCCTCACTACTTCAGCTGGGCATATATCCAAGATGAAAGGAACCGATTTTAAAGTAATTTTTAGGCTCTGTACTAGGCATGATTGTCACATTTCATATTAAGTATGATTCTGTACATTCTTGAAATAGAAGAAATACTTCACAGAATTGCATACATACTGTTTTTAAATTCAAATAATAAGTCCTCCTAAGACATGTATTTTGTTTGATGATATCCTTAAGTAAATGGATTGCCTGTGCTACGGAGAAATGAAGTGCCGTGCTTTCTCCACTCTAACACTTCAGACACCAGTAAGAAGGGCTGTGAGCATCCTTTTAAATCACAGCGCGATCTATCGCTCAGCAAGTCTGGCCTGTCTGGGGGTCTCTGCTGTGCACCCAGAGTGTGGTTCTCAAATGGCGTTGTCATATTGGGGCATGAGACGAGGAGAATGGAAATCATGAAAGAGTAAATCAAAGGTGACAGCTTGGGGATGCGGAGTACTCGTTAGCAGTAGCCCAGGTTGGCTTTTATTAATGGTCATACAAAAGCAGATGATCAACAGCCTTTGCAAAGACCATAACTTATTGTTTTGGAAACTACAACATTAAAAGAATTTCTAAGCATAAATATGAAAGGCAAACAAAGGGATACGGGTTTTGCAAGTGTGCAGTGCGTGAGCTGCCTGGCCGGGGTCGCCTCTTAACAGACTGCCATGAATGACCTTAATAGAGCGATGAATCAATACAGCTACTTTGGAGGCTCTGGGGATGAGCACAATGATCTGGCAGAATGTAAAATTTATTTAATAACTTAAGTCCTTAGAGTCTTCATTAGCTGTTTTAATGATTTGTTTTAGAAAGGAAACACCTACAACTAGAACAGTCTGTAAAAAAGCTTGTTTACAGCTTTGCTTGTTTCCAAGTCAAACACGTAAAAATTGTGAGCAAGGGGCAGGAAGAGGCGCGCCCAGAGAGTCCTGTAAAGTCAGGGTTTATCTGACGACTGGCAACCAGCAACGCCAACAGCACACCAGGAAGTGTTTGACATTTGTTGTAGCACAGAAGACTGGATTAACTTTCCGACTTTCAAAATACAAGACAAATGCTTGAAAATTGCTGGAACTTCATTAATGTTATCATCAGTTTCCAGATGTGCTATGGGATCTCCTGAAAAGTAGAAAGCTAAGTTGAACTCTACTTTGGTTTTTTTCTTTGGTTTTTGTTTGGGGTTTTGGTTTTTTTCTTTTAATGAACAATTCATTATGTGTCGTAAGTGATCACAGACCTCATAAAAGCTGCCAGATAAGCAAGCTTAGAAAAGACCTCCAGCCTCTCAGCTAGGTCTTGTTCACACTCAGGTCAGTAAAAGTTTGGGAGATTCTATCCAACCATACAAGAGTTAAAAATTTAAAAAAATGAAGATACGGAAAATTAAAGAGAGACCTGGTGAAGTCAAAAACCTCTGCTTTCATCCTGGAATTAAGTTATTTTACACTGATGCAGAGGTTATCCAGCTGTGGGTTATCATCGATACCATTCTAGTAGATCAGTTTGCACAGACTGTTTTATTCAGGAAAAAAAAAAATCTGCTATCACAAAAACCGCATTTTATTTAAAACCTTTGGTCTCGTGTTGTTGCAGACATGCTTACAACAGGCGAAGTCTGACAAAATTACATCTCCTAAACTGCAGATCACTGTCAGAGATAAACAAGATCAATTAGGGTGTGCGATAACTGTAGCCAGTCAATTCTGGAGATGTTCCGAGTGACAAAATTAAGTGAGGCTGCCAGAGGGAAACTACACAAACCTGTCTGATTCAGCTCCAAACTTATTTCTTATTTCTTGCAATGCCCGAGCAGTAAGGCTGCTCCAGCGCGAGGGCATGGTTCAGCTGGTAGTGTGCTCACTTCCATTTGTTGAGTGATGTCTCCTGAATGCCTGTCTTCCCTATTCTTTTTGGAGAACTACTTAAATTTGCATCTATTTCCATGACACATCCTTACCTGCCATTTCCTCAAACAGAAATTAACTTCTACCAGGAATATTATATAATTGAGAGAGAAGATCTCCTTTTCGTTTCTTTCCAATAGCTCTTCTTTTTGTTATGAGTGTTTATTTTCTTTTTATGGGGTTTTTACTATTTTTTGTTGCTATTTTTACTGCTATGATTTCTCCAATTTATGCACTAACTGAATACTCTGCCGTAATGGCTTTGTATCAAAAGCAGCATAGAAAGGAAGTTTTCCTGCAGATGGCTGTCTACCACAACACCCATTTGAATAGAGCTTGAAAACATCGTTGACTTATTTGTTATAGTGTAAGGCACATTGTAGTTGCCCTTTCAATCTTTAAATTGAAAGATAAAAAATAAAATATTTCTGGGCAGCTATACTGCAATTACACTTTGAGTATATTGCTTTCACATTTGCGTCTCTTATTATCAGGAACATGTCAAATAACTAGAAGGATTTAGGCAAAATGAATAAAACTGATTGCAGTCCTGGAGGGGTTGACTGTATGTGCCAAGTACATATGGTCAGCCATGCGTGTAGCTACAGAAGCTCCACCAGGCAACAATCTACGTGTACAAACTGTAGTAAGCTGGAGCAAAAAGGAGAGGTGCCAGGATGCTCAATGTTAAGATGTATGGCTCCTTGACACGTGGCCTCAGGAGCGGAGACCCTGAGGGCAGGGCTGAGCTGGCACCTGAGAGCCCACATTCCCCCCTTGCCAAGCCCAGGGCCACCAGCCATGCACATGAAGCACAGGACCTTGGGTGGCACAGCACCCCATGTGCCTCGTCCTCCTGGTGAAAACAAAGCAGGAGTTGCTCCTTTCCTTTGAAAGAAAGGAGCAAGTACTGTCTCCACCATATTTTTTTTTTCCTGCAGGACGTGGCAAGGGACAGGTCTGGTCAAGGTATGAACACCAGCTCAATGGCCAACCATGCCTCATCCGTCCAAGAATGACCATGTTCAGTTACGTTTGTCCTACAAAGGCACCTGACCCTTCCAGGCTAAGGGCTTTACTGAACTTTTAGAGGCTGTTCCCCTTCTCAGATTTATTTCATATGTAGGGGACTGCTGCTACATTAAAAGGATATAATTACAATTGGAGCCAAGTTTTAAATTGGGCATCTGTGGAAGTTGCCAGACATCTCAGGAACGATGGGCAGAGGAACACCTAGTTTTCTGATCCGATTTAGGCATAAAATTTCTGTCTGGCCTTGTCAAGAGGAAATATTTACAGAATTATTAAAGGAAGAGAAGTTTACTACCGAACCTGATGGCCTGGAAGTTCGTGTGCCTGCAGGATTAACAGACATGCATTTATTTCAGGCTAATGTACCTTCATCCCAGTTTGGATTTGGGTTCATGTGCTGTGTTCCAAACCTACTGTTTCTTCTACATCCTGATCCTTATAGATCAGCCAAATCTCTGGTTATTAGCTTTTAATTACAACCATGTCAGTAAGCGATGAGGTTGTCCGAGCCCACCGGACTGTGCTGGGAAAGCTGATTATCGATGCTGAGCCGCTGTATTTCAGTTGCAGCTAACCTGAGCAACACCAAGGCGAAAAGCATGATCACTGCAATTATCGTCATTCTGATTCTCAGTCTACTGACTTCCCTTCTGAGTTCTGGATTCACCTGCACTAATGCCGTCAGTAATCCCTACCAGACATTTTTGGGACCCATCGGAGTCTATACCTGGAATTCCTTATGCGGTGAGTAACTCGTCCTGTGCTGGCCATTTTCTGCCGACCATACAGATGAATACTGTATTCTCATCCATTTCAAGATTAAGAAATATATATACATAAAAGGAAACACTTGGAAAAGTATTCTGTTCAGTTGGTTTTGGTTTTTAAGTGCGTCTGCTGGGATACCTGGAAACTATCTTTTAAGTACCAGTGAAATAGTATTATTTAGTTGAAGTGGCACCATCGATCAGTAGTGGATTCACTGGCAGCAAAAATGGAAACGGAAAAGCCCCAATAGGTGTAGCATCATCTTATGCATGATGCACATCGAGAAGAACAGAGTAAGCTGACAAACACAGAACGAAAACATAAAAGAAATGTACGCGCTGGATGTGACTACAGTGCAATTTGTAACCTCTTTAAGACCTTATGTCACTATTTTATGGTACTTGTAACATATTCGTTGCTGGGTTACCTACATACCAAATTCTGCCTCTAAGGTCTAATCTACAGGATGCACTCTAGCTTCATTTCTGAAAAAGGTTTTGAATTGAATACATCCACAACAGCATTAACACAGGGGGCAGCAGTTAGGGGGACTGAGTCATGGCAAAATTTATTTCCTTCTCCAAAAAACCCTTTCACAGATCAAAATACCCTAAGCAGAAAACGCAAAAGGTAGAAATGTCGAGTTGTTAGAGATGTGAACTCTGTCAAACAACTCCCTGGAGGTGTAACCACTCGTTCACCTGGTAGGCTTGAGCCTGGCTGCTCCTAGCACACCTTCCTACCCTCTTCATCTTGCTCTGGTAATGACTTCGGCTCTCACACTCAATTTGTCTGAAGGATTATGCGTTCCTCTAATACTAGGTTTGCACTTGGAAAATTTTCTTTAAAGACATCTGATTACAGAGTATTTCAGCGTGGGCGTTTTGTTCTTCAAAAGCTCTTCAGGTCCAAAGATGCTCCACTGGTGGAGTGGGAGCATGCTCTCCCTCGAGCCATGTACCTCAAGCCTTTGCCAAAATCAGACCTTGGTGGAAAGGGATTCCTATGGATAAATGTAGTCTTAATCGTAGAAAGTACGGGCGGGGGTGTGAAACCTAACTTTTTTCCTCCAGTTGTGGCTAACACAGCATATACGGATAAATGCTGAAACAGCTATGGGATGCCTTGAAACACAATAAGAAAAGTGAGCAAAAGCCTAGGTTAGACAATTATTCAACTTTTGAGACAAGCAGACCATTGTCTCGTCACATGAGAAAGCTGTTCATTTCCTGAGCCCGGCACCCGTTATGCAGCCAGAATCTGCAAGCTTTGACCTGGAATGAAAGGACCATGGGCTTGCCAAAATAAATATTAGTGAGAAAGTAAAGCCTCAGGTTGACTGAGGATTGTGGTTACTTTTTACAGCCCTGTAAGTGCTGTGACCTGGAAGTCTATTTTGCCATGGGCATATTTCTATGAAATCATCTACGCATCATTTGATGCGTAAGGGTATCTTGAAGGTTCCAAATTCTCCTAATAGATGGCCTGAAAGTCCACTGTCCTCCTGTAAAAATCTGAACCTGTTTCAGCAGTAACATGTGTAGGGAAGGAATAGAGGGAAGGAATAGAAATATTTTCACCGATGTCCAGAGATTATACCTCTGTTAGCACTATGAAAGTAGAGGTGTAAAAGCATTATTTAGCTAAATGTCAAAGTAACCAATATATATTCAGAGGTAACCACTTACATTCAGAAGGCTCTAG
This sequence comes from Burhinus oedicnemus, assembly GCA_008921705.1. NCBI lineage: Eukaryota > Metazoa > Chordata > Aves > Charadriiformes > Burhinidae > Burhinus > Burhinus oedicnemus. Next base: position 1,320,906 of record VFFE01007174.1, on the reverse strand, counting down.
GAAATAGAGATCTAATAAGACATCTCATTGTGGTTCATCAGAAAGTCATAGGATAATTCCAGTTGGAAAGAACATGAGGTCTCTCAGTCTAAGCTCTTGAGGAAAGCTGGGCCAACCCTGAATGCAGACCAGGTTGCTCAGGGTTTTATCCAGTTGTGGTACTGCACACCCCATGAATTTGGGCTCATATCAAATAGACATTCTGCAAATCACCAAAGGGGTGAATATATTATACCCATCAGCACTAAATTCAGGGGAAAAAAATGTACATTGAATGGCCTTATCTAAGAATAGTCAGTGAGAATCCATTAATTTTAGCAGAAGGTACAGTTGCCAGTGCCAAAACACCTAGCAGATACTATTACATGGGAGAAAAATTCTTTTAATGTCCTCATATTTTACTAATAGAAGATATTAGATTAATCTTTGTCCTAGTCCAGGAAGTCTAACCAATTTAAGTAGAATCATAGAATGGTTTAGGTTGAAGGGATCTTTAAGATCATCTAGTTCCAACCCTGCTGCCATGGGCAGGGACTCCTCCTACTAGACCAGGTTGCTCCAAGCCCCGTCCAACCTGGCCTTGAACACCTCCAGGGATGGGGCAGCCACAGCTTCTCTGGGCAAGTTGTTCCAGTGCCTCACCATCCTCATAGTGAAAAATTTCTTCCTGAGATATAATCTAAATCTACCTTTCTTCCTGCTTGAAGCCATTACCCCTCGTCCTATCACTACATATCCTTGTCCCTCTCCAGCTTTCCTGTAGGCACCTTTCAGATACTGGAAGGGGCTCTAAGGTCTCCCTGGATTGCCAAGTAGACTATTTACAAGTAGCTACATAAATAGTACTACAGTTTCACGTCTAACATTTGTATTTATATTTTCTAGGAATCTTCGTACTTATAGCCATGATACTTTTTCCTGTGAACATAGAAGAAAACAGCCTGTCTATAGAATTGGCCCTTGGATGTTTTTCTCTTCTGCAGACACACGTCAAATCTGAACACGTTTATGGGTATTCATATTGGATCATGTTGGTCATCATTGTTCTGAATGCCGCTTCTATCATCATCATATTTTTCTATGACCACGCAAGATATTCTAAGAAGAAAGAACAGGAAAGACCCATTGAAAATGCACCAAAAGACGTCATTCTGTTTTAAGGACACCACTGAAGAGAGGATGTAAAGAAAAATGACTATTTAATAGGGACAATTGTGGCTGATCATTGCTATTCAAATTGAAGCTGTGTGTATAGTTCATTAACAAAATAGCTTATTT
>VFFE01007174.1:1283789-1319608 GCA_008921705.1 Burhinus oedicnemus | reverse complement strand
GTCCCTCTCCAGCTTTCCTGTAGGCACCTTTCAGATACTGGAAGGGGCTCTAAGGTCTCCCTGGATTGCCAAGTAGACTATTTACAAGTAGCTACATAAATAGTACTACAGTTTCACGTCTAACATTTGTATTTATATTTTCTAGGAATCTTCGTACTTATAGCCATGATACTTTTTCCTGTGAACATAGAAGAAAACAGCCTGTCTATAGAATTGGCCCTTGGATGTTTTTCTCTTCTGCAGACCCACGTCAAATCTGAACACGTTTATGGGTATTCATATTGGATCATGTTGGTCATCATTGTTCTGAATGCCGCTTCTATCATCATCATATTTTTCTATGACCATGCAAGATATTCTAAGAAGAAAGAACAGGAAAGACCCATTGAAAATGCACCAAAAGACGTCATTCTGTTTTAAGGACACCACTGAAGAGAGGATGTAAAGAAAAATGACTATTTAATAGGGACAATTGTGGCTGATCATTGCTATTCAAATTGAAGCTGTGTGTATAGTTCATTAACAAAATAGCTTATTTGGTCTTCAAAGCAATTTGCTTTTATCGTTATGTTAGGTCTTAGTGTGATACTTAGAAGTTTCCATTGGTAAATGTGCTGCCTAAACACCTCCGAGTAGATATGGCCTGAAGTGCATGATGCCAACACTGTCCCATCAGAATGGACCTCATGCACCTTACGACTCTGCTCTTCACCAGAGGGATCACTGTGAAAACACACTCCTGAAGTGTTCCTCCTCTCCGTACCACCACCACCACCTTTCCAAGAGGACTACCGCCCTCTTGCCCATTCAGCATAGAGGTGCTAGTTCCCACCTCCCTCTTTCTGGATTTTCTGGACCACAAGACAGACCCCGCGGTGGCTGCCCCGGCTTTTCTCAGGGGTGCACCAACGCCGGCACCTATGAACACATTTCTGCTTCACCCTTTGGATCCAAATGGGAAGATCACAGACATTGTTTTGGTTGTGTATGTAATTTGGGATATCAAGGGGCAGAAATAGTGCGAACACCAGGAACCCTGGGGACAATGAGAAATGGTCATTAAGGTATCGGCGCTTTATTTTGTCCTGCAATTCTTACCGCTGTCCTTTCCCTGCTTAGGAATCTTCTCCCGCAGGTCCCTATAGCACTGCCCCAGTGACCGCAGGCAGGATTGCAAGCTCCTGTCCATGAACAGGAGTGTGAGCACTTGGACAAACTCACTTGTGGTTGGTCACCTTCACATCAACCCTCCCAACAGCAGCAGCACTGACCCTGCCCATGCTCAGTGCTTTCATCCATGGCTGGGTGGCAGACAGGGCAGCACGAGGATGGGCCATGGCCTACACAAGACAGCGTAGTAGCCCAGTACCTGTAAGTTATTCATTTGTAGAAATATTAGCAAATGCTGTTCCAGGCTATTTATAGACCCTTGATTACTGTCAACAGCCTCGGGCAAAGCTGCACCTTGAGCAGGTGTGGCCATCTGCTTTCCCACGCGTTCTGCGCCTTGCCCTGACACAAATGCCACATAGCGGGCTTTACTAGCCATGATTTGTGGCCACTACCATCCCTATGCCTGATTTAATTAGTTTTTAATATGCACGCAAAGACACGCAACCGTAGAGCTGCACAGAAGCGGGGAGCTCCCTTCCTGTCCCCTCAAGGGAAAGTGGGCAGACAAATGTGACCTTGGGACAGATGCCATCGTGCAAAATCATACTGAGTGCACATGCCCCAGGAGAAGTGCACCACGCAGAATGGTGGTCAGCACCTTCTGCCCCTTCGCTCCTTGCCTCTGCAGCTAGGAGAGCAGTTTTTTTATTGCATCGTTTTCCTTTACAGTATGATTTTCACAGTCATGCTTGATAGCTGTCCTATGATGTAAGAGATGCTCATGGAGAGAAAAAAAAAACATTTCTGAAGAGGGGCTGAGAAGACACAAGAGGCGACTTCTCACTATTTATGTCAAAAAATAAAGTTTCCGGATTAAAGTGCCCGGTACTTTATGCAGCTGTGCTCTTTCAAAGGAATAAAAGCAGAGGGCTTTTCCATCCCGCTTCAGCGTTCGACTAAAAGTATGACGAGGGCAGAGTGGGGAAAAAAGAAAACAAAAGAACGTTTCTGAGACTTGAGGGGCGGCATAGGTCAACAAAATAAGAGATGTTATCTGCTCTCCACTGCTGACAAGAACCATGCCTAGAACTGCTTTTCAGGGCTGTAAACATTGCAGTTAAACCGCCAGATACCGCGCACCCGCGAGCGCGGCTGGCGGAAAGCCAAACACTTGCCAGCTTTGCTTTGGCTGCAAAAATTTTCACACAGTTTCAGCACGCATCTGTCACTGTTGTACTCGGCCAGCATCCATCACACGGTACAGTTACGCTTGGATCACGGCGCTTGCTCGCAGAGAAATAAAGTCGTCGCAATAGAATAATACCAGAGGAGAAGGGTCTCCTGCGTTGCAAAGCGGCGGCTCACCATTGCCTGGGCATTTCTATTGCACTGAAGTACTAATTGCCATAGAAGAGCCAGACAATGAAAGCCATTCCCACTTTCGTGTGCCTGTTTGAACCACCTGGCGCTGTTAAAAACCAGTCTGGAAGTCTCAAGGGCCCTTATGCTCGCCTGCGGACACATACGGCGGCAAAGCGGGAGAGACACGGCTTGCTGGAAAGTCACTGGGTAGTGAGAGCTCACCTGGGTTGGTGGGAACTACAGATCAAAATCATTACAACACTAAAAAACCCCCAAATTTAAATAGTAGTTTAAATTGTAGGTGGCTAACAAGGTTATCTTGATATTCTTATTCTGAATGTTTTATTTCAAATTAAAGTCAAGACTTAGAATCATAGAATCACCTAGGTTGGAAGAGACCTTTAAGATCATCGAGTCCAACCATCAATTTAAGACTGCCAAAACTGCCACTAAACCATGTCCCTCAGCACCACGTCTACCCGGCTTTTCAATACCTCCAGGGATGGCGACTCCACCACTTCCCTGGGCAGCCTGTGCCAATGTCTGATAACCCTTTCGGTGAAGAAATTTTTCCTAATATCCATCCTGAACCTCCCCTGGCACAACTTGAGGCCATTTCCTCTTGTCCTATCGCTTGTTACTTGGGAGAAGAGACCGACCCCCACCTGGCTACAACCTCCTCTCAGGCAGTTGTAGAGAGCGAGAAGGTCTCCCCTCAGCCTCCTCTTCTCCAGGCTGAACCACCCCAGTTCCCTCAGCTGCTCCTCACAAGACTTGTGCTCCAGACCCCTCACCAGCTTCGTTGCCCTTCTCTGGACACGCTCCAGCACCTCAATGTCTTTCTTGACATGAGGGGCCCAAAACTGAACACAGTGTTCGAGGTGGGGCCTCACCAGTGCCGAGTACGGGGGGACAATCACTGGCCTAGTCCTGCTCACCACACTATTGCTGCTACAGGCCAGGATGCTGTTGGCCTTCTGGGCCACCTGGGCACACTGCTGGCTCGTATTCAGCTGGCTGTTGACCAACTTGACTTTCCTTCTCAAGCTCAAAATGGCTCTTCCCTTCCCTATGCTACATACTTTCCTCTCCTTGCCACGGTGTCAGCTTGGCAGATGCTGCTGATGGCGACTGAGCAGGCGGCGAGGAGGCTGAGGAAGGCAGCAGCTTCCCATGGCTACCATGCGTCCCGGTGCCTCAAGGAACGGCCACTCCCGTCCCTGCGGGGATGAAGTACCCAACCTCGGCCAGGCTGCGGGGGAGGCTCGGGGGGAGCAGCCCTGAGAGGCAAGGAGGCCAACGCAAGGAGGAGAGGTGAATGCGGAAAATTGGCACAAGCTTTTCTCCCTGTGTTTCCCCTAAAATGCTATGACAGCTCTGTAAAGCGCTGTGTGCCAGGGGGATTATTGTATTTTATAATGAGGCCACAAAAAGGTCAGTTATCAGGTAACTGCCTGGATTTGGAAGCACGTGCTCCAAGTTAACTTATAAACTATGGGAAGCTCTGGAATTACCTGTCTCCCGAGAAGAGAGCAGACTGCCCAGCAGCCATCCAGGACAGGGCTGGCCCTGGCAGGCAAATACTTGGGGTGAACAAAGAGGAAATCAAACCGTTCAGGTGTCCGTTTGCTGAACCAAAAGCTCAATAAGAAGGGATTGTGCATCGGGGTTACAGCCACTTCTACCAAAGAAGAAAAAAAAAAAAGAGAAAACAAAAAAAAAAAGAAAGGATGCAACATAATCCAACCTTGTATTTAGCTTTTAGGATATCAAAAAGGAATTGGTCTGGCTCTTGCCAACCAGACAGCCTTTGAAATGAATGGAGCTGTGTTCAGTACACTTATCCTCTTAATGAGGACAAATTCTGGCAGTTTACCCTTAGGTAAAAAGGAAAAAAGCTTGCACTGTCAGCTTGATGCACTCTTGAAAGAAAAATCAAGCTCCCATCTTATCTAAACCTAGGGTAATTTTACACATTCATCACTTGCCAGTTGAAGCGCGTTGCTTTTCACCAGGAGCTGTGTCTGATCAGGTCAAGGGAAGGATCCAGGCTGAAACCAGCTGGAAGATGAATCCCTCCCTCCAGCAGCCGAGGTCCCAGCTCCGAGCTCGCTGGGGCAGGATGCGCCTGATGTGCTCCCTTGCCTTGCACTTCAGGTCTGAAGGTGGGTAGGAAACACCAAAAACACCCGGAGTACTGACCTGGCACGCGACTTCGGGCAGCAGCACCCACCCAGTGCACACCTCGGGGCAGAGCTGAGCCCTCCGGCCGGGCATTCCCAGCACCTCAGCGCTGCAGGCGCGGAGCTGGGCAGGGATAGCTCCGCGTGCTCCACGCTCTCCCTTTGCGACACGCTTGGGAACCAACGACTCACTGCAGCTACTGCCAGGAGTTTGGCAGCTGGAGAGGAACAAGAGGAGGATTATCCAGCAGCTTCCCTCTGCTTCCCCCCTCTGCTGGGTATAAAATGGCTCTTTTCCTTCTTTTTCTCCCCAAGGAGAAATCCAAGGCAGCCGCTCACGCCCAATCCACACTGGCCTTCCATACTGGTTGCTCTGCCCGAATAAGTGACTTATTTTGCTCTGGTTAAATAAGTCACTTGGATGCTTCTACTAAAGTGATCACGACTGAAATATCGAACGGATTTTAAAATAATTATATACAGCATTATTCAGTAATACATTCCCACCTCAGAAGCTCTGCTTCCTATTTATGCAAGATCTATTTTAGCTTTATGGTTCACTTGAAGAGATTCACACTGGATGAAAGTTACACCAAATTCAACAACTGCAGAAATGCTGAATAAAGGCAGCTTTTTCTTTGAAAACACAGAAGATCCTCAATGCCCTGTAAATTATCAGTTACCTTCGTGTTTAGCAGCAGCTGAAAACATTTAATAAGACGCATTGCAAACCTCACAGCAGGCAAATGCAATAATTTTTGATGTAGGCATATCTACTTGACAGCATGGCAGAAGCTAGTTAGCTTCACAATTATAGAAAAAAGAGCCAGCGCAGCTTTGCTGTTACCCACAGGCAAAGAGACTCAGTCAATAAAACCAATCCCTGTCCCCCAGGAGCTATTCTGCTAAAGAGTCATCCGGCTCCTGCTATTTAAAAATCTCTGCTGGTAGGAGAACTGCCAGAATTAACAATCAATGTTCTAAATCAAGCCCAGTATCGCCGACACAGTAATGATTTTTTATTATAGGAGTATCAGAGAATTAAAAATAAATATTACACTTACAGCCCTGTGGCAGGTTTGGGCGGTGGATGAAAGGGAGGAGAGCCTGAAACCAGGATCATCACGGGACAGCGCAGCGGTGTCCCCCCACCCCGTGACATTAGCTTTTGTCACATCAACTGGGTGTAAAAATGCGTGACTGCAGATTTTTCTCCGAGTGTCCTTTAAGTGGGACAGCTACTCAAACGCAAGGCAGCTCAAGGAATTTTGGCATGAAAACCTACAGGAGAGCTTTAGACTGACACACACGCGAGCGTTTTACTCTCACGATAAGGTAGACCTATGTTGTACCAGGTTCCCAATATTCACTGCCTTAGCAGCCGTACTTTCTACTACTCAGGTACTTTTCTCTGCACGAGCCCAGCTAACACTCCTGCCTGCCATGAAGCTACATTGGGTAAAATAGTGTTACCCATTTTCACAGAATCACCGAGGTTGGAAGGAACCTCTGGAAATCACCTAGTCCAACCCCCCTGCCAGAGCAGGGTCACCCAGAGCAAGTTGCACAGGACGGCGTCCAGGCGGGTTTGGAATGTCTCCAGAGTCGGAGACTCCACCACCTCTCTGGGCAGCCTGTGCCAGTGCTCTGCCACCCTCAAAGGAAAGAAGTTCCTCCTCATGTTTAGATGGAACTTCCTATGTTCAAGTTTGTGCCCATTACCTCTTGTCCTGTCACTGGGCACCACTGAAAAAAGACTGGTCCCTTCCTCCCGGCACCTTCCCTTTAAGTGTTTATAGACATTGATGAGATCCCCCCTCAGTCTTCTCTTCTCCAGACTAAAAAGACCCAAGTCCCTCAGCCTTTCCTCATAGGAAAGATGTTCCAGACCCCTAATCATCTTTGTAGCCCTAATATCTCCCCTCTCCAGCAGTTCCCTGTCCTTCTTGAACCGCGGAGCCCAGAACTGGACACAGGACCACAGGTGTGGCCTCACCAGGGCAGAGCAGAGGGGGAGGATGACCTCCCACAACCTGCTGGCCACACACCTCTTGATGCACCCCAGGATGCCATTGGCCTTCTTGGCCACCAGGGCACATTGCTGGCTCATGGTCATCCTGTTGTCCACCAGGACTCCCAGGTCCCTTTCCACCGAGCTTCTTTCCAGCAGGTCAGCCCCTAACCTGTACTGGTGCAGGGGGTTATTCCTCCCCAGGGGCAGGACCCTACACTTGTCCTTGTTGGACTTCATGAGGTTTCTCTCTGCCCAACTCTCCAGCCTGTCCAGGTCATGCTGAATGGCAGCACAGCCTTCCGCTGTGTCAGCCGCCCCTCCCAGTTTTGTGTCATCAGCAAACCTGCTGATGGTACGCTCTGTCCCTTCATCCAGGTCATTGATGAATATGTTGAACAGGACTGGACCCAGGACTGATCCCAATTTTGTCACACACTAAGAAAATTCAGAGCTATGATGCAAGCTGGGAAAGCACATGGACTGCCAGCACCTTTGAACTATGCTGATCAGCAGGTCCTCCCTTGCCTTCCACCTCTCACCTGGTAAAACCTTTGCTTTAAAACTGCGGCTTAGCTATCAAAAAGTTTAAATGCTGACACTGGAAACGCTGATGCTGGGAGACCACCGGAGCCCATCGAAGCCAAAGGAAGCTCTGCATATGGCGTGCCTGTAACAGCATGGAAGGTGCCACGGTGCTCTACCTCATGGTGGCTATGTTCTTTCCAATGCATTTGTTAGCCTGAGCTAAAGTTTGAGGTTCCTAGGTAGAGAATTTCAACAATTTTAGCATTGCTGGCGAAGCACACGTTAACGCTGCTCCATTATGAGTAACAGAGACCCCAGAAACCAAATCTCAGATCAATTTCCCACATCCCAGAGAGACGCAAATCCCACATGGAGCACAGGTCAATGGGTAATGGCCAAAGCTTCATGCACAAGAAGCTCTAACACCCGGTCCCAACACCAGCCTGAGCATTTACAACTTTATTGCAGTACCTCCTCATATCATGACTCCAAAGCAGTAGTCTGGGGGTGCAGCTTCCCAGGAAAAAGCCAGAAGCAAGGATCTGGCATGTGCGCATTGTCTTCGTTGGGAGATAGGGATGGAAGCCTTTTCAAAACGAGATGAGATCAGTGTCAAAACTTAGTTCAAAGGAAAAATTCTGCCTATAAAACAGAGTCCAAACAGGCAGCGAGACAGAGACCTTCCTTCTCTCCACAGCGCTCTCCTCGAGGGGCATGGCTCTGAGCCGAGCTCAGCGAGCTGCCCACAGCGATTAAAAACACCTACAGCTCTTCTCCCCACGTATCTTGCTAAGGCTAAAACTTCACCCCGTGCTACCAAGGGGCAGAGGAGGAGAGCTGCCTGCAGGGACGGAGCGGCAGGCGCTTCGACACTGCTGGGCAAGTTGTTTAACACCAAGGGCAACGGCAGCGCTCGGACGCTGCAGGGATGCACGCGTGTCTCGGCTTTTTGATAGCCTGGTCTTCTTTTTGCTTTATTGTTTTTAATAAAGAAGCTGCAAGTCCTTGAGCATTGAAGAGACGACGCAAAACTCACCTAAGCGATAGACGGTGGTCACGTATTTCGATAAGCAATCCCGATGCACCCAGTTATCTCAAGGTAACGAACTTCAGGTGCTAATGGGCTTCTGCTGCTGGAGGAGCACAAGCTACCTGCAGTGGTCAAACCCCACTGAAATGACCTCTTAGAAGAAAAAGAACTGAAAACCAAGGAAAACAAAGCCTACAAAACCAGCGTTCTCTGCAATTATTCAGGACATTCGGAGTTAGCCTTTCCTGCTCAAACAGCTGGGGTCTGCTCCTGCACCTTGCAGGAGACCTTTGATAGAAAATAAGGGGGAAAATCATCTCAGCTGCTCTTGAACCACTTTCCTCCTGTCTGTTCGCCTCGGGAACCATCAGAGGGCAGCAGCCTCCTTCCTAGGCTGCGCTACCAGCCTTGCCTTATTTTTTTTGTCTTTTTCTGTTTTGTTTTCCTTTGAAGGGGAGAGTGAAAAAGGAGGAGGAAAGAGAGAGAACTGTCTCAACTGTATGTACATGCAAAGACAATACTATATTTCACCTCCTTCTCTGAGACACAACAAACCAAAGAAAACCCAAATTGCACGTTAATTTTAGGTGCGCTAACCTGCACCCCAGCTCTGTAAACATCCTGGAAACAGCACAAGGGGTACAGCGTAGAGTGGGGGTTACTTATACATGACCACTGGAAAAGGTTTATTGCTTAATTTTATTATTAGAAGACATAAATTGCTGAAGCAGCCAAAAAACCTGGAGACATGTGAGTCTAGAAGATGTTCAAAGACACTTAACCAGAGCTGCCGGTGTGAATTCTGCAGAGCTACCAAAGTTGTTGATTAATAATGGTTGGAAAAACAGACTCAAAGAGAAAATGAGATTTTACACAGTCCCAGTGTTCAGAGTAAAGGGTAAATATACCTTGTTTTGCAAAGGTTGCCAAGACAACATTGACTTATATTTCTTGATCAATAGGGTATGTGCAAAAATGGCATCCCGAATAAGAATAAAGCAGTGTCGCTCAGAATTATTTTCCAAACATTGCTAATTATCTGCCAGATGTAGGAAAGATAGCATACCTCCACGACCATGGGTGAGGCGGTTTCTCCCATTCTTCATCTAAGACTTTAAAGAAAAGGATGCTGCCTCAGAAGCCGAATCCAGACAAGCCCTCTTTCCCTGCCAAGGGCTGGTACGTTTAACCTGATCACCAACTCCATACGCAACGGCAGCAGGTTTTTCAGATTCAGATAGGCTCTGATAGAAAACTGTTTTTCATAGAAGGGAAGTAAATATTCTGGATTGAATAATGACTTTTTTCAGACTCCAGATTTCTGTATGATGAAAAAAACAGATTAAGAAAAAATCCTAGGAAAATACAGGGCGATGATGGAGATTAACGGCACTCTAAGAAGTATTTGTCATCTAGTTCTACATACTAAAGCCTCTGAATAAGCATCAGATATATTACAGTGAATATTTGTGTATTCAGATTTAAGCTTCTAGGGCAAAAAGCAATTCTTAAAGTCAGCAGAGCTGAAGAAAGCTGTGCTTAATTAAAACTGAACTTCATTCAACAATAAACACCAATGTAGGAAGATACAGATGCACAGTGGAATCTTATTACTCTGCCATTTGTATGCATTTTCCAGTGTTGAAGTAATCTTTTCTGACGAAGAAACGCCTGATTTTCTTAGAAAGAAATTCGGAAAAAAATAATCAAAGTTTAATTTCCAATATTTTAGAAATTTTCTGAAACTATCCCAAACCAAGAGATTATTGGTTGGAAACATCGACAGCCCTTGTCCTCTGTTCTTTGTTTCGGTTTGGGTTTGCTGGTGATCAAAAAGTAAAAAAGTCAAATAATTTTCCACGCTTCCAAACTTTCTGACCAGCACTAAGACTCATCTGAGAGGTTTTCCTTGATTATCTATGCTGTAGGCATATAATATGTATGTATATAATTCTGATGTCCTGCATCATTTCTTGCATAATATCATTTAAAGGAACAATTTACCCTAGAACACTTTGAGGAAATTTTTCATTACTACTTTTATATATTTGAAGAAGGTGGTTTAATCTCTGCTACATTTAAGCTTTCTCTATTTAAAAAAAGTTTTAAATAACACCTGTGAAGCTCAGAAAAAAAATCATCCTGTGCTTTCCCAGGTGTTCTCTGAAGACGTGAGTGGTCTCTGCAGATCATCGCTCCTGCAGCAAAGTGCCCTGTGTTGTGACAGCTTCTGCTGGAGGACCTTTCACTATGTTGGAGGATCCTGCAGGGGTGACTCCATTAATTCTAGGTTATTTAGACTGTTTGTTTGCATGTATGTTTTTACACGTTAAGGATCAGATTCATCTCCCGTTGCTCCCATCTGCCAAATGGGACTATTTGAGATGAAAAGTGTCATTCAGTGCAGAGAAACTGAAGCGATGGAAAATGCTTACAGACTTTTGCAGAATAGGGCAATACATCAACGCACTGGTGCTTGGCCTGTCTACAGCCCCAAGGAAGCCGTCAATGCTAATAAAGCCACTGAAATACAGATGATATCCTAATTATAGGCACTTCAAAGAAAATCACTAATTATAATAAAACTACAGCTTAATTTCCCAAGGACTTTGGGGTTCAGCCTAGACATTGCCTTCATCTGTCCATGCTCTAAGGATGTACAGCGTTTCTGGCCTTCTTACCGAATCTGAGGATTTAATATATGAGGTGTCATGGCAAGGAGAAGAAAAAAAAAGCATTTCATGTAAAATGCCAAGAAATCATGGGTTCACATTCAGTCACCCAAAGAAAATTAACAAATCTAGTGAATTCTTTCATTGCACAATTGCCAAATGCTTCAAGAGAAACTCTTTTAACAGTGGCTTTTGGCAGCAATTTCCCAGCTAGAATAGACTATAGACAGGAAAACAGTCAAACTTCAAAAAGAAGAAGCGACAGGACAGTGGTGTCACATGGCAAATGCAGAATTATATGATTTACACTACAAAAAAGTGTTTCCTAAAATGGTACCTAGCCATCCACATGAGTTTACATTTAGACACTCCCTGCAGAGCAAGGACTTATGTTACCTGGAGTTCTCGTTGCACCTCACCATGAACCACACTGCAATACGAAATGAAGCAGTGTCACAGGGCAAGCCCTAGAGGCTGGGAGAGGTCTTGAGCGATCATGTTAGATGATCCATGAAGTGTACTTGACTGTGAATACTCAATCTCTGTCAACATACATGCACGATAGACAATTCATACAATCAGCAGGACAATAAACCTTACGCCTCATTATACCTGTGTTCAGACTAACAAAGATCAGGTTGTCCAGATTATGGAGCCTTCTTGGATTTCCAAGAAGGTTTTACAAAGTTCTCCATCTCAGTCACATAGCTGTGCCATAAGGGAGGGTCTGGCACTGATAACATATGGAAAGCAGGAACCTGTGGTAGGAGTTAGTGATCGGATCTTGCAAAGGATGGAGGTCACCATTACGGTTCCATGGGGACATGTGCTGTTTGGAATAGTAACGCACAGAAATGAAAAATGATGCATACTGGAAAAAATTATCCCCATTTCACATTTGAAAATATGTACACTGAGTTGACTCAGACTGGGACTTCAGGGTTTTTAGCTCAGTGCTCAACAGCTGTCAGAAATGCTAATAAAAAGTTGGGGAAAGAAAATAGAAAAGTAAAGGAAAAGAATAGAGATAACAAAATATAATCCAATGATGTATAAGTCCATGGCTTGCCTGTACATCTCAAAACCAAAGGGCATAGTACTGGAAAAGGCACAGAGAAAGGCAACAAGGATGAACAAGAGCAGGAAAGAGCTCCTGCATGATCAATAACTTGTGTTGACTGCAGCACAAAGCGGGAAGTGATGTAAAATATAGGGCCAAATGTCTGGAAGCAGTGTACAATCCAGGACCAAAGCTTTCAGGAGGTCTGATGAAGACAGCTGAAGGATTGCACTGGGAAGCTTCTTGAACCCAACATAACAGGACGTTGAAGAAAGGCATATTAGGAACTAATACATTATCCACAAAGAGTCAATGTTGTCTTACAGGACTAATACAACTTTAAAGAATAATGTTCCATCACATGCATACCTCTAATTAACATCTATGTGGACATTAGTGTGCATATTTTTATTCGTCTTTTAAAATAAATAAATAAATAAATAAATAATCCTATTCAAAATAAAGGCAAGTTGGTAATACATGCAAATTATGGTCTATGCACACCATTATTCTTTGCAAGAAAGACTTCAACAACCTGTGCTGGAGCAAATCAAGAAGAAAATGCCTTCTTTCTGTCAACACATACATTAAATGTAATAAAAAGACGACTTTAAATTTGTTACCAAGGCAATAGATGAACTTTTCAAAGATTCCATAGTCTCCCCACCACCACCAAAAAGAAAAAGAAGAAAATTCACTTTGGCAACTGAACAAACAGAAGAGCTAGCACAGCACACGGATGACACAGGGGATGCGCATGGAGTAGGTGCATGTCTGTAATGGTCTCTGCTCAGATGGGAGCCTCCTACCGCTTATCATCTCTAACTTTGCAGTAGCTCAATTAATCACTTGCCAGCATTTTAAACTGCCTATTCAAGCCTCTTCCCAAAACTTAACGTGACTTTTGATTCTCCCCAACAGAAGCACGTTACAGCATAGTGACTGAAAACTTCCTTTCCTGGGGGGTGAGCTGCTGTACCGTTCTGAGCTGGGAAAAACAGGTCTGCTGGCTTTATGCAAAGTAACTGAAAATAGGAAAGAACAGGAACTTTCATTGACTTGAGCAGGCTTTGGATCAAGTTGTGAACAAATTAACATGACAATAACGGGGATCTTTTCATGTTTATCCTGTAAGGGGAAACCGATGGGGATCACGGTATCCTCACTAATCTCAACTTCCTTTCCCCACCTCCATTTAAAGAGAAGATAACATGGATTAGAGAGCGCCCAGAGCAATTTTTGCTTCAACCGTCAAGTTCTCCAGAGACTTCTGCATCTTTTGGGGGAAGAAAACAAAATCAAAACAAATCCAAGAATCCCTACATTGTACTGATGTAACAACACTGAGAATCAGGCACCTTTGCATACACATCACATCAGATTGTTACTGCAATACTAATACACTGCTGAATAATTCAGCACAAGTGCTTAAGCACAGCAATTAATAAGTCTGTTAGAGTAGGGCCATCCTTAGAAAACCTGTATGCCAAGTTATAAACATTGCAAATTAACCAGGGTCAAGTTCTTCACTAATATTTATATGTAACTGACTATTATCAGAGCTAGAACTCTGCTGCGTTACAAATATATTGGGACTACCCAGAAAGACATATTTATTTAGAAGATCATGGCATGACCATGCTCAACAGAGATAATATGCATGAAGATCAGATGTGCTGATCAGGCTGTCACAGTAAATCTTGTCTGCATCACAGCTCAGGAATATCTGGCCGGAAGACGTTTGCAGACACTATTACTGGGCAGTCTTCCCTATCCATTCCACTCTGTACAGGAGAAACGGAAACAACAAGTGCCCTCTATTCCTCAATTTCCCAACTTGCTCATTTTTCTACAGCTCAATCCTGAAAACGCATTCAATGCAGCATGATGAAACTAACACATAAAAAACATTTATCAGTCATTTTTTCCTCTCCCTCTTGTAGAGGTAGCCTCTGCCTTTTTTTGACAGGACTGAAACACGAGCAATGCCATGGCTGTTGTCACATGACTAACAAAAAAGACAACTTATTGCCACAGAACTATCAAATTATTGCAAGATAACCCATTGTGGTTACAAAACAAAACACATTTCAGTGCTGAGTGAGAAAGATTGAAACCTGCCTATCGTCTTTCTCAGCACAGAAGAGATGACTCACATTTTTAAGAAGCAAATCTCCACTTCCCGGTAGGTGGGTATATCTGGAACCTCACAAATGCCCAAATTTAAGTTAAGAGCTTAGTTTTCTTTCAATTTTGCACCTGTGTGATTTCTACCCTTTAGGATGTGATGGGGATGTCTCTACTTTTATGTCTAAATCGGAGACAAAGACCTTGTGTTTAAGGCTGTGGTCAAGGTCTGGGAAAATGCAGGAACCACAGATGGGATCACCGTTCTGCCACATGGTGCAAAATTCCCAGGGCTAAAGATAAGTATTTTAAGATTACGGTCCTGAATTTAACCACATTATAGCCATAGGAATTCACCTTGATTTTCAAACAGGCAGTTTGTGTGCTCAGTTTACAGACCACAGTTTCTTTGGAGAACTGGAAGATTTCTGTAAGTAGGTGTAGTGCCATCCAGAGACTTTGAACTCTGTGGAAAGCAGCAGGTCCTGTTCTCACCCTTCCCTCATCACGCTGCACCAGGACACTTTCCAGTATATGTTAGAAAACACTTTAGGGTTTGCAACATAAAATAAAAAGCCCCGATATTTCTATTCATTCTGATGCTCTTTCTGCCATCCCCCATGGAGGCAGGCAGGACCAGAGGCGTGCAAGGGACCCAGCGCTCGTCAGGGCCAGCTGGGCTGCAGCCTTCGCACCAGTGGTTTAAGGGGATGTTTTACCAACAAGCTGAGAGTAAGAAGCAAGTTGTGTTCAGTTTTGGTCCCCGCTGTACAAAAAAAGATGTGGCCAGGCTGGGGAGGGTCCAGAGAGGGGCCACAAAGATGGTCAAAGGACGGGGAAGCCTGCTGTATGAGGAAAGGCTGACACAACCGGGTTTGTTCAGCCTTGAGAAAAGAAGGCGTAGGGGAGACCTTATCACCATGTTCCAGTATTCAAAGGGTGGCTACAAAGGAGATGGAGACTCCCTTTTTACAAGGAGTCACACAGAAAAGATGAGGGGCAATGAGTACAAGTTATGCCTGGGGAGATTCCGACTGGACACGAGGAAAATTTTTCACAGTGAGAACAATCAGCTGTTGGAATGATCTTCCCAGGGAAGTGGTGGATTCCCCAACATTGGACACTTAAGACTCAGCTGGACAGGGTGCTGGGCCGTCTTGTCTGGACCGTGCTTTCGCCAAGAAAGGTTGGACCAGATGATCCCTGAGGTCCCTTCCAACCTGCTACTCTATAATTTTGAGAACAAACCCATATATTTATCAGATTGAACAGTCTGTCTCTGGGGAGGAAATGACAGCAAAAGAAGCTAAATGAGAAGGGTCATGCTATATACCATAGGCTACGCGTTAGCTTTGATGCTACTATCCAATTCCCAACCAGCAAAGGGAAAACAAACCAGAAACCACACTGAAGCATGCACAGGAATAAACCTTCTGCTGGCTGTGTATGTCTGTAAAGTTCGAGCAGCTAAATACACCTCTCAAGTAGCAGTTTCTAATTTATAAAGAAGGTTTCTCAGCCCATAAATTGTCATTATACCTGCATGGCCTGTTACCTGCAATATGGCTCTAGAGGTGGATGAGAAGAAAACTGACAACCCATATTCATCCATCTTCATTTGTCTTTCACGAATATGAGAAGATAAGTAGGACCCCCGTGTCACAGCGCTAGCCTTTGCTCGCTGATACCATCTTGGTAGTTACTTATCACTGTCTCTCCCTTTACTCCGCTTCCTTCGGTCCTGGCCTTATAAGTTGAGACATGCTCAAGTGACCACAGTGCCTAGATTTTGAAATGAGATTGTTTTATTTTTCTTGCAATTTGCTGGAAATGAAGCTTTGCACGGGAAAGAAAACAACACAAAGGGGTATAATTCAAAACAATATTTAAATGGACACATCAGTTAAGTTTTAAATGCTGTTTGCAGTCACTTCTCTTACAAATATCACAGTGCTCCCTGCAGATCAAAACTTGCACAGTATATTGGCTTTTAATAGCACCTCTAGGTTTAATATGAGATAATGAATGAAATATGCCCACAGATGTCAAAGTATCCTGCAAGCAAGCGTGCATTCAAATTATTTTTCTGCAGCCAGAGGGCGACTATTTCTAATCTGGAAATATTTCCATTATTGTAAGCAAAGCACAAGAAGGTTACTGAAAAGCATCGGTACCTTCTGGTTAATTCTTGGGTGACTATTCAGACACTTTTTATGAAACCCAAGTTGAAAACACTTCTAGGCAGTTCATTGCTGAGCAGCACAGCTAACATCAGTAAGGCTGATAGGAAACTACAAGATGTAAGAGTATCAAAGTCCTTAATCAAAGAGGGATGCAGCAGATAAACTCGGGTATAAGAAAGAGCAGAACAGGGTAGTATCTTCTGGTTTTTCTCAAAGCGTTTTTTAAAAGAGAGTCAGGGAACAGGGCATTGACCTTTTCTGTAGCTAATACTCTTCATCCCTCTTTACAGAAAAGAGGATGTTATCACTTATTCCAAGAAATGTTCCCTGGCATGGACTTGCAAGAATAAACCCCAGAGTTTTATTTCATCATTTATACTGATTTATTACACATGTCCAAAATAATCTAAAGAGCAAATTTTTCTCTAGGAAGCTAGCAAGCGCCAACTATGCGCTTACAAGGATGCCAAAACTCTCTTCTCTCACCTATACGCTATTATCTGGTAATTCTGAAAAGCAAAGCCATCTTTTGTATAGACAAATATACACAAAGTATGTGGACTGCTGTCCAAGATCAGTTTCAAGACTGAATATGTTCATCTGAAAGTCATAAAGCATCATGAGGAAGGATTTAGTCTGCAAGATTTTCCTCTCTTGTAAATCTCAAGCAGCTGTAGCTACTTGTTAGCATTCAATAAGACTGAGTACTCTCATTCTCATCTGCAGAACAGCTTGAAGCCCAAGGATGATTTTATTTCCCCAGGTTGAAAGAAAAGAAGATCCCTCTGATCTGATAGTGGAGTGGAACTGATTTAATTACGGCTAAAAAAGAAACCCCGCATTTTCAACATCTATGAGTTAGTTTTCATAGCACGCCAAACTAAGACATGCATAAATCAGTGTGGGATGTATCTATGAATGTACTTAAACACGCTCAGATGGTGCGGGAAGGGCTGCTTTTGTCCGGGGCAGAGTGGCAGGGTCTCCTCCTCCCCCAGCGGCAGGTGCTTTGCTGATCAATGATGGGGAATTTGCCTGCAGGGGTGCTGCCTCCTCCAAACCCTTTTTAGAGGATGATATTGAAGCCAGTACATTCCTTCATAGAAATGGCAGGCAAATCTTATGTTGAAAGTCTAACAAATAAAAGGACTCAATTTGTCAGTGTCAGGAGGGGGCAGTGATCTTTTTTTCCCCTTCGAGCAGTAAAAAAACCTCCCAGCACCTAGTGGTGCCTAACACTGAGATGTGATCAGATGGAAAGGGTCTCTCAATCAATTAAAACCAGATCCACTTTCAAAAAAAAAAAAGGGTTTAGACTAAGATATGGCAAATATATTATGATTAATATTCTAGGCAGAATTAAATATTTCCAACAGGTTTATTAACTAGCAAACGGTGTACAACTCCAACAAAGTAGTGTACAACAACAACAAAGTTTGGTCTTGATTCTGGTTTTCCCAGGATTCCAAGCTCAAGGCTTATAAAGCTTACAACATGTTTATTCTGCCTAAAACAATGCTTTTGGTTTCATTTCCCACATATCTAGCTCCTCTGCAAATCTAAACACCTGGACTCCTGTTCTGAAATTCTTAATTTGGGCACCATTCTTAAAAAATGGATGTGAGCATCAGCCATGCCAAACTGAGGAGATATTCAGATACACTAAGGGCAGAAAGGGTTCAGACATCTAGTCCAGAAGTGGTAGTGCTCAGCGCCTGTGTTCATCCATCTTCAGTTTTGAAGATCCCCAGAAACCTGAGGTTGTGTCTTCATGAGGTCCAGGCCTGTCCTCCATCCGAAGGAAATCCAGTTTAGCATCCCTCCTCTCTCTCACAGCTACGTGCTCTGCCCTCCTCTGAGGGAGGCTAGTGCGCTTTTAGGAAGAATTTGTTGAGGCTTTCCAGCCAGAAAGGGAGAAGACACAAGAGGTCCCCTTTGCCACATGCCGGCCATGTGTCCCCGTGGTAGTGGGACACTCCTGGGCCTGGTGCTGCTTTCCATCGCAGGCAAGAGGAGAAAGTTTGAATCCCTTCAGCAAGAAGCAGCAATTAAACCTAATATGGGTCTGCCACTTCTCAGCAAAAAGGCCGGCTTCTTCCCTCCTGAAAGGATGAACCAATTCCTGCTCGTTTGGCCTCATTTCAAGCAGAGTGTGGAAGCATTGCCGGGCTTCGATCTCGCCTCCAGCTGTGAGCTCAACACATCTGCAGGCACCATCCGTAGTCCTGGACTAATACTCATCCCTGTCCTCAGGGCTTCGCTGCTGGGTTGTTCCAAAGCCCACCCCGAGCACGCTGGGTTCAAGGGGAAGTTCAGTGTTTGACAAGGGTTTCTGTACTCCGCCGGAGGTTGGGCAGTATTTGATCACGTCGCAAGCCAGGTCCTCACATCCTGACTTTTATTTTACATTCCAGTGAACTGAAGAGCACTCGGGTTTCTCGTGTGAGCCATGAAAACTGAACAGTTGGCTTTTACAAGCCTGTTGTTGCATTTTATGCCACTTTTATGGTTCCTATGTATGGGCATGCAGAAATAAGGAGAACTCCAGCTGATTTTCCCATCCTGGATGTCTTGTTAAGAGATATCAAATCTACTTCAGCTTATAAAATTGACTCAGAATAGTTTTTCTCGAGTGCATAGATAAGTGTTACAAACAAAAACCGCACACAATTTATCAGCTAAGCTATCAGCTGAAATGAGGGGCAAAACCCAAATGGTTCATATCAAGCAACAGACTATGAAAGGCACTCAGGAAGACACTGGTACTGCTAGGAAAACCTCACTAAATATCCAAGGCACCTTGGCCATAACCCCCAGAGGAACTGAATGCCTCTCAAAATCATCTGCATCCTTTTAAGGGGATAAAATGGGCTCTCACATTGACCCCAAGAGCCACAGTCCACTTCAGAGTAGCTCTTCAGAGAGCAGACTCATTTTAGGGTGGTATAATAAAGCAATATCACCTGGGTCAGTGCCCTCATATGTTGAAGACTTCAGAAGAGCTATGATTGAATTTTGTAGACGCTCCCCAGTGTGCTCAAAAATATATAATAAAGAATTTACCAATGGGCATGTGATTCAGGTAAATGCTAAAAAAAAAAAAACAAACTCTGAAACAAGAGGGTTTAAAGCGCTGTTCCTTAGTGCCTACGGCAACCTCCGATAAGCACAGTAGTGTGAAACGAAGAATAAAGAAATAGCAAAGGTCACTGAGGTCTAGGGAAGGGGTGAAAGAGCACAGGAAATTATGAGAGGGAGTAGAAGCACGGAGGAATGCCATAAGGTCAAGACTTGAGGATCACTGCAGTAAGCACTGCCCAGCAGAGCACTGCCTGCAAACAGGGGATTAAGTATTTTAACTACGCACCGCCAGAGGCTGTCACAGGGATTTGAAGTTTCATTAACCCACAGGCTGTATTTTTCTTTAGAAGTCTTTCTTGCTACGCTACCCAAAACTCTCCGCTCCGTCTGAACTCGAAACAAAGCAGCCTACGAGGAAACCACGGTCTGATGGGAAACCAAAGCTTCTCTGCAAGTAATGCAAAGCTGCATTTTGAGCAGGCAGCTGCAGCCCTGTTGTTGCCTTAGTTAACAGAAGCATATTTTATATATATATATATATAAATATATATATATAAACCAGGAGCTGCACACAGCTCTGCAGTCCACCCGGGGAAGGTGACTCCCGCAAATCAGAAAATACACCTGACACCTGCAGTCAGTCTTTGCTAGTCAAAAAGGCCAGCACAGTGCTTATATGTACAAAAACTTGCTTTTCCCCACTACCCCAGGCTACAGCCTCCCTTTTCATAACTCTCCATCATGCCTCAAGTGGCTTTACATCAGAATGAGAGAAAAACAAAATATTAAATAAATCGAATAATGTTATTGAAGACTTAATCTCTCTCTAGGACCTTTCCATTCAAGGGACTCAGTAACTGCTTGCTCTCGGAGAGAATTCCTGGTCTGCTACGAGGTATCTAAGAGGTATTCTTTGAGTTTCAGTTCTCCAGCCAACTACATTACGCAACTTCTTTCTAAAAGTATTCAGACTTTGCAGTTTTGAGTTTGGCTGTGGCCTTTCTTTAATTTCTCCGTGCTAAGTTGATTAAAATGCACACCGTTTCAGTGCTTTTGAATTATCACTGGTAGAAACAGGCAAACCAAACTTCAAGTCCTAAATCAGAACCACGTTAGAAAACCAGCCCTAAAGTCCAGGCTGCAGAGCTCAGGTCTGCTAATGGCTTCTTTTTAGAGTTCAAAAAGCTTCTCAACCTACAAATAAGTAGAAATACCACTACTGGGACACGCACATATATAAGTATATAGTTTGAGTTATTATCTATTATTCAGCCTTGGGCTTAGACCCCTGTTTTGTTTGTGCATTTAACACACTGATTTGATTTCCTGTACTTAATACCTTTGCTTGGACTTGGAGCAAAGTCTCTGCAAACACAAACTTCATGAATGAAAATAGCTTGAAAAACCTCTGTACTGCTAAAGAGATATGCTTAGTCCACAAGCACTTTCCCCAACAAGCAGATTCAAATTACTTAATCCAGGTCCACAATTGGCTCATTGCAAATCCAGAGGGATTTACACTGCGTGTAAACCGTGCAAGGTACCTGCAGTCTGTAAATAAAACTGAAAGCAGAAATTTTATGTCCTCATTTTGCTGTTTTCTCCAGGCAGGAAGGGAACCCGAGGCAAGACTTACACTTCTTGTTAATCTCCAAGAGCGGTCTGCATATTGATGCATTTAATTCCTACAAGGAAAGTGTGGTTGGGACATGCAGGAGCATCCAGGGGTCACTGGCAGCTCTCTGCTGATTTCGTTCCCCATGGCAGGCAGGATTTTGCTCTTCACTCGGAGCAGAAGCGACACGCACACTGACATGCACTTGCCGTGTTGGGTAGCATCCGTCGGCAGCTCCACGGGCTGTAGCTGCACAACATTATTTGAAGCAATTTTGTGTTCTACATCCTTCTGTCTCCACTTGGGCATGTGCCGCACGACCTTTATAGGTGTTTTTGTCTTGACTGTTAGGTATCCAGCACTGCCAATTAAAATTTGCTATTTGTTCAATTAAAAAAAAAAAGAATGGAAAACTTCCAAAAGCTGTAACTGCATTTCAGTCATTTGGAATTTAACATCAGAGTCATTGTCACTAAGATGATTCTGGATGTTTTGTTTGGGGTTTGGGGCTTTTTTTAATGGAAAAAATGGCCCTGCTGCAAACCCTTTAGAAAGAAAGCAAACCATAGTCCTGCATGCTAAATCTCTCCAACAGCGTTGATTTAAGGTACAATTAAAAATATTTGTTAGTTAGCAAGAGCAGCAACAATAAATGCATATGATACACAGAATGAGTGTGGGGTTTTTTGACCAAACCATTTCAAACAAGTTCTCCCGAAGTATTTATTTCAAGGCCTCCGAGATACGCAGCGCTTGCTGCGTGACGTTATTACAGCAAAAACCTGCTGAGATTACGCACGAGTGATTCAGAGTGGGGAACAGCCTGGCCCACGGCATTCCAGCACTGGGGATCACACGCCAAGCAAGAGGCAGCGCCGGTTTGTACCATTCAGAAACCCATGCAGACGAACATCTTATTTCTCCAAAAAGAGCAACATACAACGAACAAGACTCAGTGGCGTTTGGTTAATAGTGTCTCAATGGAAAGAAAGACTGAGCACATTCGGAGAGGGCGAGTCTCATTTATGATCAGTTCAATAACACGAAACTGGTAAGTTATAACTATTGTGGGGAAAATTAATACTTTCCATTCTATTATTCCAACACTGCTGTTAATATGAGGAAGCAGGAGCAAACAGAAAAATAGTTGTGAAAAAGCAAGACATGGAGAGCATGCGAGCTCAGCTGCATGAAGGAATTGTGTTAAAAATAGATTTCTGAACAGATAAGGTTGTTCCTCTGACCTCTAGTGACCCCAGCGAGGTACTAATTACTAGGCTGCTAATACCTTTAAACCAAAAAAGTGTTAATTCAGTCTGGCAAAGGATTACATAGAAAAAGGACTAGGGGGAAATACATGCCACTATCCTTCTGTTTACAATATGGATTCATTTGCAAACTGACTTATTTAATATTAAGTTATAAACTCAGGTGTCTAACAACTTTGCTTTATAAAATTCACAAGAACTAAAGCACCCTGACTACCGAGTCACTGCGCTGGAAGCAAACGGGACTATAAAGGCTGTTTGATGCCAAGCTCTAATGTGAAGCTTCCTATATGATATACAATCCTTCCAGATAAGGATTTCTGAGTGCAACCACAGACCAAAACAAATTGCTTTTTGGTCCGATACAAGGCAGCAAGTCAAGACATTTGTGCCACAAAACAGAAAAGATCATAAAAGACTTTACAGAGTAACAATACCATATGTAACTCTTCTGCATGTACTGGTAGGCAAAGGAGGATCAAGTCTTAGACCTTCATGCTGTTCACACCATTATTTTCTCTGCTAGCAAGTTATTAACTGAAATGCTTTGCAAGAGAACCATAGATCTGCAAAAAATTGCAATGAAAGACATGCAATTCTTTAGGCATCTATGAAGAAAAAGACAATTTTTAGTTTTAACGTCCAACATGGAGGAAGTTGCTAACACAAGGCTTGAGATGGCTGCTTCTCAGTCAGGATTTGGCCAGGCAGGTCACAGCCAGGAGAAGCAAAGCCCAACAGACACGTGCTGATATGGCCATACTGGCTCTAGAGAGATGCACTTCTATTGCCATGGTGGTGGAGGTAGCAGAGTCTTTGATTTTGCCCTGTGACCCCAGCCTGCAAATGGGGAAGGGGTGGTGAGGCTCCAGCATGGCCAACATAGGCTCCAACATAGACAAGCCTGCCACTAACCAAGCCAGGCACTTGCTACTGCCGGTCTGGTGGCCTGTTTGCACCCAGAGAGACAAGAGCACGCCAAAGTATGACACTTTAAAAAGCTGGGAATGGTTATCTTTGGAAGTTTTGAGTGTAGATGTTCAAGTTGGGTGGGAAAACTGCGTCCTTTTTCTGTGAAACAGGAGAGGGGTCAGGCCCATAATAAAAACGTTCGAGTGAAAGGCTACCGCAGCAAATAGTGTTAGAAATTATCAGGCAAAGATATTCTTCCAGACTTTACTCCACCATTGCAACCTCCAGATATTAACTGCAAGGACAGGGAAGATTTCAGGTCCCCAGCACGAAGGAGGGGACAGCAGCACAGATACACTTTGGCTAAGGAGAAAATAATTTATCCATAGCATCTTCTCAGAGTTATTCTCTTTGGCTTTGTGGATGGGGGTTGTGCCTCTCCTTTGATGACCTCCAAGTGACAGTTAAGATAAAAATAAAATAAAAAAATTTCATTGTAGTAGCAGTTTGGCTGATAACCTCTCCTTCATTTTTCTGAGATTGGCACGTCTGTTTTGATGTTCAGGTAGTGACAAAGAAATAACATTGCAAGCTGAAATAGATATAATGGTACTTCAAAAAAAGCCAAGGTAAAGAGGAAAACAAGTAAGTAAAGGTTCTTAAAATAGTGCCCACTGGAGCATAAAGTCAGAAGACTTTCTAAGCTAAAACATCAGGATTTATAGAGCCCCTGACTCCAGGGTTAGCTTCCCTCCTCCTGCCCATTTCTGAAATGGGTTTTACCCTCTGGTGCCAGGTATGAAATTATACCCTCTGTAGAGAAACTAGTATTTCAGCCCACGTGGGAAACATTTGGACAAGCGTACTTTCTGAAAGCAAAGAAAACATTTTAAGACCCACAAGTATTTTGCCTCAGGAAATTTCCTCTTAATCTTTGTGCTGACACCTCTCTCAGACACTTCTCAGCACTTTAAACCATACAGGAGGCCAGCAGCGACTATTCCCAAGGTATTTAGTTTCTACCCACAGATTTTTGCAACGATTGTGTGACTTCAGATCTGAAAGGCTGCTCTTCTCCTTAAATGACAGGTAATTGAACGGGTGTGCAGTAAGGGGATGAACAAAGATGCTTCCTCCAGACCGGCTCCTTCCACCCCCACCAGAGAGAAGTGCTTCTTACCTGAAAACGGGGTACAATCCTCAGCTAATATTCTCTTTAAAGAACGTATTTCATAACAAAATATAATTGCAGGTTTGGATTAGGCTTAATTAGGAAATACAGCAGAGGTCGTTTTGGGCATCTCATGACAAAGTGCATTAACAAAACCGAACAACACATAGACAAATCCTGGCTTTTGGGGATGACTCCAGCTGCCGCCCCTGGCACGGGGCTATACCCGGATGCAAGGGGGTATCTCTGCAGGAACGTGGTCTGCTGTGGCTGTTCAGTCCCTCCTGCCGGATAAACACTTTCAGGTGTTGCAGATGTTGCATCTGCACATTCCCAAGACAGAAACTCAATCCCCTTCATATTGTCATCTAAAAGAAATGTCTTTTATGCAGACAGAAGAAAGCCAAATCTCTAAAAAACATTTAGCTATGTAAATGACAAAATCCCCAAGCTTCTTTTCCAAAACATTTGTACCGCAGCACGAAATCACTGTTGCGAACAAAGAGCTGGGCCATGGGAATTACTGGGCTCTCCAGCATCTGTGCCGTTCATTTTCAGCTAGCCTTGGGTCAGGTATGACTTGTCCTCTCTCCTGCCATCGGGCACTCCGTCACCGGAGCCAGTTCCAGACATCGTGCCCTGCATGGGGAGGCAGCCTGCTGTGTTGGTAATCATTTCAGCATCGTTACAATAATCTGACAGAGGTACACGGCCTGCAGTTACGCAGCTGTAAAGCTGTGCCACCAGCATGGCACGTGTTGCTCCAACAGTGTCTTGGCCATCTTCTCCAGGCAGGGTTCCCACACCAGCTACGTGCTGCTGGCCTGGAAATGCTCTAGGGCAAGGCAGTGCTTCTACTTAGAGTGCTAGAAGGCAGCTTGTATGGTCCCTGGTCCTTATTTTAGCTGTACTCTAAGTGTGCAATGTTTGTATTTCCTCATATATCCCTCTCTGTTGCACAGGTTGGAGTCTTGGGGACGGAAGGTGGGTTTTGGCATCCCAAGGCTGTGAAATCCCTGCCGGGCTGCCTGCCCATGCTACCGGGCTTTCAGGGTGGGTAGAGGAGGGTACAGGAGCTGGAAACGCCAGCCCAGAACCATATTCACTTAGCACTGAGCTTTTTATGAGGAGTATTATTATAGCTGACAATGCAAGACAAATTACAGCACTTCCGAGAAATCAGCATATAAAGTTAGTGCACTTATATAAGGTGGCAGATCTTCTGTAACAGAAGGGGAATACATTGTGAATTTCAATTAATGTGTTAAACTCAGAGCTGCTTAAACCCTTTTTCAAATTCTCATTCGATCTGGCTTTAACTAATTCTACTGTGCAGCATTTTATGTCAAGATTAGCTACTTCCACTATTTTTGCAGGTGAGACACGGGAAGGACACCGCTGTCACAGCCCACAGACATGTGCAGACTGCTACTTGCTCTCAGCTTTCCACCTATGAAATAAAACAAATTCTGTGGACATGAAAAATCTGAATTCAATAAGGAGTGAATTACCCCAGAGTGGAAGCTTTATAGAAGTAACTGCAGAAATATTTCCAAAATGGAAATAAAGAAAATAATCTCATTTATATCACCATCTGTAAGAGGGAACTGTTTTAAACATGACTTTCCAGCCCTCTAAAACAGATTTTCTTCTTCACCAATCTAGAAGATATCTCCACCTATTCTGAAACTCACTTTAGCAGCTGAATTAAAAGATCAAACAAGTGATTTTTGAGCACTGTAATATTTTTTTGATAGAATGAAGCAAGGTCCTGAACTCAATATCAATGCATTACATTCAGTAGGAAGACAATCAGTGAAAAACTAATTTTTTTCTAATCAGTACCAAAATTCCCAAGTCTCCTAGTTTCTAAGGAAACTGGAAAACCAGAAGGTAGAGGAAGTCTCTGGGTAGAGGTAAATTAAATAGCTCTTTTATGACAGTCATTTATCACCACTTCCCAGCTCTTTCACCTTGGCTCTACCCATGTTATCAATAGTTTTAAGCATCAGGTGACTCCTGTCTCAGAAAAGAAATAAGGCAAGGAACTGCAATGAGTGATCACACGTGAGTGCGTGTGTGGGAGCAAGAGAAGTCAAGGGCAGCTGCCTGTCTGCTAGGCTGGGCTGAGATTCGTAGCCATGTGTCAAGATAAGTACCAGCATCCTTGTGGGTAAGGGTCACTGGTGTACAACCAGTTTGGCCTCCAAAAACAGGAGGATGTGAACCGAGACATGGGAGAAGAAGAACACACCCAAAACACCTACTGTTAAAGAAAGGATGTAGTGTGGAGATGGGGCTGCAGTGGGGCATGAACCAGTGCACACGGTACACCTGCTCTGGAATAGCCAGATCTCCAATTATTTTCCAGGTCTCCTCATTTTCCTTCTTCAGTGCTTTCTTAGAGGCCTTTCAGAGGCTTTTCAGACCATTTTTCTGTTCCCTCTCATAACCATAGCTATAGGCACAGGCAGGGAAAGGCAACAGGTCAACCTCAATCCAAGACAACGACAGCTGACAGTTGTATTGAAGTGTTCCAGGAAGTACTCAAGGACTTCAATTGATTGCTGCTATTTCCATGCCCCCCAAGTTACCAGGTAGAGTGGTTTTTGCTTGAAAACAGAAGGTTTTCCATTGTGCTAGGCACAGGTGAGCCGGCTCAGAAAAGGATTTAGAGTGCTTCCCTCTGTCGCCTGGTGAGCTCCCTGCCCAACTGCACAGGATGGTCTCTGGGGCAGTCAGTGCCCAAGACCTTCTCATCCCATTCCTTGTCTGCAGGAGCAGCGGCTTGTGGGCACACTGCTCCCTTCTCCTACAAATGACCCCGCAGACAGACAGACAAGACCTGCCCAGTGCTGGGCAGCAACTGAGACAGACCTCTGGTCCTCAGCAGGAATCCCCCCCATCATCTCGTACCTGCTTCAAGATCTGAACCATTCCAATCCTTTCCGAGGTTACTGACTCACCACTAAGGAACTCTCTAGCATCCCCCACACAAGCTGCCTGGGGACTTCAGTGTTCACAGAGCTAATCCAGCAACTGCTGCTAAGACAAAAAAAAAATCTAGCAAAATCACAGCAATTCACGTGACATCAGGTAGGCTGAGGAGATTCAGCAACTTCAAATCCAAATCTATGCTCACTGTGAAAAGCAGGTTTTCATTTTTGGACTGTGCTACCTGTTTAAGCTCCATTAAGGTCAGTCCTGTTGGCCAAACATCACTGGCTGATGCCATCTCATTTTCCCTGGGTATCAGGCATCCACCCAGGGAAGTGGATGTGATGTAGGACTTAAAGGAAACCCGTGGGTTTGGTACACGCTGGAGGTCATCAGGGTGACATGTCACTGGGCACCAACGTGCAGCCAGGTGAGCTGAACCCTGGGAGCCCACACACAGATTTCCAACATACCCGAGCTGAAGTAAAGCAAAGCAAACCAAATTCTCCCTCTCAAGTGCTTACGCTCAGCCACTGATCTGTTTTCCATCGGAAATCAACAGCCCAGAAGCAGAAAAAGGAAAGTAACATTCCGGTGGAGGGCACAGCACCGAACTCCTGTACCATTTGTAATGTTTCTGCATTTTGATGCCTGGGCCAGAGGTGAAAAGGCAGCGTGACATTATTACTTTGGATTATATTGACAGTAAACACTCTGAAGGGGTTTCAGCTGTTGCATAGGGAGGGAAGACAGGTGTCTTGATGGCTTTTACAACTGTGGAATAACCCCAAACGAGAATTTTATGTCCAAATGTTTACAGAAAGTGATACCTCCAGAGCATTGGAAATGGTGAAAAGCATGCTTGCTTGGGGATGGCAGGACCACACCACAGCCAGCAGTTACAGTTCTTCGGACCAGCTTCATGCCATAATCAGCCAGTCACAATAGATGGTGCAGGACAAAACTTGTCCAAAAGAGCAAAAAATCTCCTCTGGAATATGCAAGAGAAAAGTCAGTCCCTGAGTCAATATGACCAGTTCAAGTCTAACAATTATATTTGAAGGAGACAGGAACAAATCGCCCTTCCATCTCCCAGAACAACCCATTCCTTGCTGCCGCATTGTGAAAGAAGGTGACTTCAAACTGGTCAGCTTTACCCTCCTCTTCCTCCTCCCTACCCGCAGCAGGGTGATGTCTGGCTGGCGCGTTCCACATCTCTCCACAAAGGTACCACAAAGCTTATTTTCTTTACTCAAGCTTAGAATTGATTTACAGAGTCCAGAAGTTAAGGGACAGGAGACATAAATCAATACAGGCAGTACTGACAGGAGAGGGAGGGCGCGAGCCAACGCCGAAGATGCACCGTACCGTTCAGCTGAAGACATGCCGTACGGACATGGCAGTCTGAGGTTGGATTCTTGCAGAGTGAAACAAAAATAGCACTAAAATAACACCTTCCATGCCAAATTTGCCTTTCAAGGGTCTTTCAGAAAGGATATGGACTATCCGAAGGGCCTTTTATTAGCCTTTTTTGTTTTAAGCTATAAGGAATAAGTGGCAGTATTTTGTTATGTTGGCACAAGTAAATTTAAGCACGGCATCTTATTTTGACAAGAGGGAAAAACAAAGAACTGTTTACATTGCACTATCAATAACAGTCATGAAATAATGCTGCAGGACATTTCTAATCAAATACCGGTATACATCAGGCAAGACAGATCTCAAGCTTTAAATCATTCCAGAGAACCACGCAGTAAGACAAGCTGTCATGGTTTTGCCTGAAATTTTCCAGCTATGTGATATTTTTAAGGGAACCTGGACCTTGCTAGAGGCTCTGCAATGGGTGGCACGCTGTCTCTTAATGAGGCTTTCTTTTATTCTGTACAATTTGTGACAACGTATACCTTGACATATTGTTTTCATGGTGACGGTAAGTTGGCATTTGTTCAGTTTACAGTTTAAATGACTGAGGCGTAAATGCAGTCTAAGATGACTCACAAATGCCTTCTTTTAAAAACTGAAATATGAGGCGCTATCGACTGTCTCGCTGAACAGTTTTTAAAAGCTTGCTCAAGTTTAAAGAGCAATACAAGAATGAGACGAACTACTGGGGAAGTGGGGTTTTTTTGTAATTATCCTGCTCTTCACACACAGCTGGAGCAGCACCACTCAGACTGAAGGCAAGTCTCCACAGCTGGAGTTGTTTTGGAATGCAATCAAAAGAGCATCCTTTCTGTGCCGGGAGGGAGGAGCAACAGCTTCTGCTCCAGCCCTCCTGAAAAGGCTCCTCCAGCCAATAAAAGCACAGAAACAATATCATTCAGTGGGGGTTTTCGGGCAAAAAATAGTATTGCCCAGTCATTACTAACCAACAGAAAGAAGTTGGGTGGAAACCACATACAGATCTTGAAACAGAAAATTTTCAGCTCCCTTGCAACCTCAGCTTTTCAAACCAGAAGAACAATCTTTTCCCATCGCTTCACCCTCGCAAGCTGTCGAATGACAGATTGGCTTCCCTTGCAGTCGGTGGAAATTAAAGGAGTTCAACATTTTATAGCCAGTCTCCAACAGCCCAATGGGTGCTGTTAGATATTATTTGACAATTCCATACACACGCTACTCCTATCCTTCCTCCCAGAAGTACTTTTTTAGGGAAATACCACAACCCTGATTTATTCCTGGGGCAGCGGAAAAACCACCCAACAGAATCACTCATGGGTAAGCTGCAATATTATTAGAATTCATTAAAAGCCCGGCAAACAAATTAAGCTGCCCCTATACAGTGGAGCATATTCAGAGCCTGAAATCAAGTCACACGCTAATGGTCCGGGTGCGTCGCTGGGAGACGTGCAGGCAGCTTCCTCCAGTG
This sequence comes from Burhinus oedicnemus, assembly GCA_008921705.1. NCBI lineage: Eukaryota > Metazoa > Chordata > Aves > Charadriiformes > Burhinidae > Burhinus > Burhinus oedicnemus. The sequence goes on along the minus strand of VFFE01007174.1, from coordinate 1,289,486 downwards.
TCCCGTCACAGCTCTCTGAGCTCCTGAGCTAACAAGTGGAAAAGAATACATTTCAACTTCTTTCTGGACACAGTTACAGAAGGTCTGGAGAAGGCTTTTATGGTAGTAAATAAAGCATAGTAAATTTTTTTTATGGCCCTGAGCTACCATAGCATTCTAGGCATTTCATAAGCAACACTAGACCCATAAAACATACAGCAAAAAGCACAAGGAATCAGAGGAAGATTAAATATTTGACATTTTATCACCGTGTCTTGCCAAAAATGTGTTCAAGTCTTACAAAGATGTCTTTGCACTTGTCTTCACGCCTGTTATCCTCTCACAAGAGAAGGCCAGGTACACGAGGTGGAGAGGCTGCACCACACACGTACCAGCTTTTTCTTCAGACAAGACCTATACAGCCGTTTTCTCACCCCAAAGAGGATGAGGGTGCTCAGGAGGACCCTTGGGTGAAAGCATAACCCGCTGTGATCTTTGTGTCTTATATACAAAACGTTGTGTGTTGTACACGGAGCTATTCAGTTCCCCTCCTGTTACCCATAAGAAATAGGGCTTTTTGAGCGACACACAAAACCTCATTATGGCATTAAAGCTGTGGGCTCTGGGTTACAGATAAAACTATCAGTAAATATCAGGTTGCATGGGAGAAGCTCAAAAAGGCAGAAGCCAGCACGCCCTGGTGGCACGCACAGCGAGGAACGTGTTGGGGTCCACGTGCTGCCGAGTGTTGAAGGTCCACGAGCCCTGAATCCTTCCACTACAACGGGCAAGGGAAATGGCACAGGGCTGCAAACAGATCAAAGATCTTCAAGTTTTAACAGAGCCCAGATCTGGATCCAGGCTGCACGTCTTAAAACCTCTAGTGAAGCAGAAACCAGGTTCAAATCTCAATTCTCCATACCATCCCTAACAGCTGTTGAAGCAAAGCCAACAGAAATGTAATTATCCACATAAAACCCCAACAATACATATTATCTCATGTCATTCGAATTTTGGGAAGATGCAAACACTGCATAAGAAGAACACGTTTTCTTGATACTCTTTCAAGTTGATAATATTTTCGACTCCTGCTTTCAAATTACTTAGCAAATAAAGCAGGGAAATTCTACAATTGCAGCTAAAACAACAATCCTTTTTTGAAACATTCCTAGAAAGTAAAAGTCTTATGCTCGCAAGAATAATATAAATTAAAGCACCATAAAAAAGGCTGGGCGCTGCCTTTTAGTCAAACAGCATTGGTGGGTTTTCACCTCAGGACTAAAGATCAAAGTAACACCAGATGGAAAAACAGAGGGAGAACTAGGAGGCAAAGGAATATATTTCTAAACCAGCATCTTTGGGGTTTCTAATCCAAAAGGCTTCATAAATCCCAAGGTTAGCTCATAGACAGGCAGAAGTTTTAATAAGAAGTTCATAGCATTTTTTTTTCCTTATTCTTCATAGCAGCTTTTATTGATAATCCTAACTTTTCTGCAATGTAAAAAAGAGCTGGGGAGAAACTTACACAATCATATGATTCCCAAAGCCAAGATTTGACAGAAATAAATAATTCACAATAAAATAGTACACTAGCAAACCTACCTCTGAGACCACTGAGTATTTCAGATTCTTGGTCCTGGTTGGAAAGTTGAAATAAGAATAACTCCTTGGTTAGGCTGTACCAAGAATTATATCTTGAATATTCAGAAAAGTTCCTTGACTCACTTCGCTATTGCTTTGCTCATCACTCACTAGTTAAAAGCTTTTCAAATAAGGAAAAGGATGATGTAAATACAACAAGACACATATACTTATCTTTGCGGAAGAATTCCAGCTCTGGCTCCTGCAGTGAGGCCCTCCACCCTAAAATAAGCTGGTTTCGTTACAAAACCACTTCACAGGGACCAAACACGTGCCATGGCTGAGGTTGCTCTGAAGGAGGAGTTGATGGAGAGGCAGGAAGCACAACCCGACTATTTAGCACCTCTTATGGCTTGATTGACAAATCAGATTTGGGGGAGGAAATGGGAATGAGAGCTGTTCTCCTCGCAGGTGGTGACAGGCTCATGTAGCTGTTGGTTAAATGAGCACAAGTTACGAAGAAAACCAAATGAGGATGAATCGCAGCTGGCCTCATGGTTAGGGCTTACCTTTATACGTAATTAGGTGAATCCTCTGGGCTCTACCAGCTAATTAAAAAAAAAAAATTCAAAACCAAACCACTGTTGATATTTCCAAATAATGAAACATGAAGCACAACTTTATGTCCCGCTACCGGTGGATGGATGGATTCACTGCTAGCAGAATTTTGAGAGGGCTTTCTCAGTTTGACCTCAGAGACACTCCTTTTAGGACTTTTGGGTTTTGAACATTTACTCCACAGTTCTGATAGTGCTGAAAACCTAAAAAATAGGTTTTCAGAAAGAAAAGTGAGATGTACTAGTCCAGATCTGAGGAGATTTTAAGATATGCCTATAATTCGACTGGTGATCTGGCAGGTCCTCTTTAAACTTGTGGTATGTTGGGTATGTGTCAAAAACACGTGGATGTAGTTAAATATATGTGACTCTGGAGTTCAACTGCTTTAAGGAGAAATCTTTGCCTGGGTGGATGTTGCGTAACAATTTGTGCAGGCTCCTGCTCTAAAGGGATTAGGAACGACTTTTTGTTTCTGTAAATACATCGTACCACTCTGCTTTAATTTGCTCAGAATTTGGCTTATTGCTGATGCCTGCCAATTTCCACTCACTTTTTAATTTGCCTCCTTCTTTTCCGTTCTAACCAATTGCCCTGACTCCCTTCTGGTCATGCAGTTGTGGGAGCAGGTTTGTGAATGGGGTGGGCTTTGCTGTACATGGCAAAGCATTTCTTTATCGGAAAACTTCCAGCTGTCACGAAGGCAAAGCTGGAAGGGGGTGTCCGGTGCCTGAGCCACCGCTCACGGTGCTGCTGGGGAGGACCGAGGTGGTGGCGTGGCGATGAAGGACAGCTGGGGCACAATGACACAGGGCCTTGTCCCATTGCTTGGAAGGTTTCAACTGCAGGTTTTAGGGCCAAGATTTTGTTAAGAGCGTGAAGCTATTTTAAAAACAAAATGTTTTACTATTTAAGTGCTTTGGATTGTTTAAGGCTAGAGGGCAAGGCATCCACTGAGCAAATAAGTAGTGAGATGTGATGTACGGTATTTATAACATAAAATTTTACTTTGAAATACATGCTATTCACTACAGATCAATATTTTTAACTTCTGATCTGTAAAACCTTCCTTTTTTTTTTTTTTTTAATTTATTGCAAGCCCAACTTTTTCATCCCACTGCTTATTTGCAGGGAAATGGACACAACTGTACCCCTTGGCTCGGCTTTCTTTATCCAAGGGGGGGCCAGGCACTTCTTCCCCACACTCTTCCAGCTGAATCCCCCTATGTGCTCCGTCAGGGAGATGATCTCTGGAGGAAGGAGCTGGGCATCAGCCAGTGTCCCGCCTGCACAAGGTGCTCAGGCTGCCTGCATGGGGCTCGCTCCTCCGTCCTCCGCTGTTCCTCTGCGCCGTAGGGTGCCAGATCTTACCCCAAATTGCCAAAATGAGCTCCCCGAAGAGAGCTCCCCTCACGGAGCCTAAATAAAGGCAAATGGACCGGACCATTGGGGTGTAAGAGTGATGAGACATCTTCAAGAGTAAAATGTTGGACAGGCAGCTATGCTGGGGCTGGGCAAACAAATCAACCTGGTGTAGAATATTCTGTGAGAAAGAGTGAACCAGTGTAGGTAATGCCTGTTTTCCAATACCTAGATACAGTGAGCTGTACTGAGCTTTAATTTATCAAATATTTCAGTGTTTACCTACCATACGTCACCTTAAGATCTCTCCTAGAACAAGTGAATGCAAACTGGATCGTGTTGCTGTACCCAGTGTATCAAAACTGAACCTGGGCAGACGGGCAGTAATTTATACTTCGTAGACAGCATAGGCTATTAGGGAAAGCAGCATGTGTGGGAGGGCGGTGTTGAGCTTAATTAACGATGCAAACGCAGGAAGCTAATTTTACACAAAGTACGGTCATTAGAAGTCTTTGATGTATGTAATTTATCCGCAGCGATTGCTGGCATGTGCTTATGGAGATAACTCAATGAAGCACCATTTTATCAGTGGCGATGGGATGCTTTCAAGGACAATATTTGTTTTAAAATGAGAAGCTGCTGCCTTGATAGAAAATAATGATCCTGAAAGGCAAGAGCCAGCAAGCTATCTCTGAAAATAAGGTGAAAACATGCTTGTCCTCTGGAAGGCCGTGAAGTTATCCTTTAACAGTCTGTCATCCTCAGCAAGGTACCAGGAAAGTCAGAGATTTCAGCCTCGCTGACCCTGCCCATCATGAAGATATATCGAACTGCAGGAACAAGACATTTAGAGGGCAGAGGTAATCCCAAGCATCTTGTCTCAGCCTAAACAACGAGCATAATTCAGCTGTTGAGATAAACCCTATCCAAAACATGGGCAGAGCAGGAGTGTTTCTTAAGAATCCACATCAAATATGTCAGTTTTGTGGTGTACTTAAAAAAAAAAAACAACCCAACAAAACAATTTCCAACAGAAAAGGCAATGTGAAACTGTGAACCCCCCTAACCACAAGGGCTCAGCCGTGAGCACTCGTCTCACAAAGTTCTATTCCCAAAAGTTTGTTCCCCAAACAAACCTTTAGCATCAGTCAAAAAAAAAAAAAAAAATCCGCAAAGTATTATAGCTGAGGAAAAGAAAGAGATAGCATTAAGAGGGCTGTAAGTCTTTTGTGTTACTAGGCTCAAGTTTGAATCACTGCAGAGTAGCACAAGCTCCTTTAGGGGCCATTTCCCACCCCTGTGTCTGTACCAAGCCCAATACAGCAACGTTGTGCAGCTGGGACACACGGTATGAAGCACTCGCAAAATAATTCTTTACTCCACATTAAAATACTTCCTAAAGGTGCTATATATCTTCCTCTGTACTGTAAGGCATGCAGTTAAAAAAAAAAAAATAAATAGGTAAAACTAATTTCTTAGTTTCTGTTCCCAGAAACTCCCTAACAACCTACGTGTGCTCACATTGCTGGAGAAAAATCCTGGGTCTCTCCCTCACCTCTTCACAAGCGTTCCCACTTGTCAAATCGTAACTCAGGAAAGAGAATTAAACCCAATTTTCTAGGTAGGGTTAAAAACAACTGGACGCTAAGATCCTCTGGGGAAAGGGAAAGTTAATTAACAGTTTATTATCTTGAGAGTGTCTTTCTGAAGCCCTGGAGGTGCCAGCCAAAGCCATTACTGCCTCATCTACACTGCCAGTCCTCTCCCCTCTGCTGTCGCCTCCCTTCATTTTCAGGGCAGAAGGAGTCGGCTCCTCATTACATATTTGTATTTCTTCAGAGCTTTCTTAGCTCTATTGTTTTCCAATCGCTTTCATTAAGAGGATTTAATGAAATACTTATTCCATTAAGAATTTCATCCTTGCTGCAGGATAATTTTTCTTCCCCCCAAATATATCAAGATGAAAACAATGTTACATCCCTAATGGGATCACCCTGGTACCACAGCTACTAATCAGCTTTTGGCTGACTTGATTTTTTTTTCACAGCCAGATGTTTTAGGGGTATTTTTTTCATTGCCTCGTCTCTACTCCCAGTGCTCTATTTTCCTTTTTTTTTTTTTTTTTTTTTCTTTTCAGTTTCAAGATACTCATTTTACTCT
>VFFE01007174.1:1226287-1274509 GCA_008921705.1 Burhinus oedicnemus | reverse complement strand
CCCTCCCCAAAACCCACTGCCCCCCCCACCCCGGTAAAGCGCTGGCTGGTGCGGGAGGGAAGAGAGCATCGCCCCCCCCCGCCACGGGAAAAGTTTCCTGGACAAACCGTGAGAATTCGGGAAGACTGCAAAGGTGGGAGTCGCCGGCTGATCCCACCTGATGCTGATCCGCATCCTTCCCGACCCTGGGAAAAAATCCCTACAGCCGCAGGAGCCCTTCTCCTCTAGGGAGGGGATTGCCAGCAGGTGAGGAGAAGTGAAGAAGGTGCCTAAACCCTCTCTGGAAACGGCCCTCGGAGACTGGGGAACAAATTAGGGGTTTCCAGGGCTTTGTGATTTGAGCTTTGGAGGCGTGCATGTGGCTTACGACAGCGGTCACAGGGGGACCTGATCCCACGGCATGGGAGATGCAAGAGCTTTAGCAGTAAAGTTGAAACATCCCTATTTGATATCTTATAAAACAATTTCTGAACTTTGATTGAGCCGAGCAATCAATCCCTGCCCTGACTGACACCTCTCTTTAGGATCGGTAGCGTTACGGTAAAGCTGTCCATTCAGCAAGCTTTGATTTCCAGCAAATAAATACATTTGCAAGAAATCATCAACGTGCTGTCCCCCGTTTCCTTTCAGTCCGAAACAAAAATGATTCTCACTTGAAAATTAAGATTTCCCATTTGCAAAACCCCTAAAGGCATGTGCGGTCCTACATGCACGTACGAACTCCTAGTGCTGGACTCCTTCACTCACACTGAACTCCTTCTCTCTACGCTCACAGAACGGCGCGGCGCTCGTCCGCACAGCACCAGGGCTCACCGCCTCGCCGGCCCCCAGGCAGAGCTGCAACACGCCAAATAAACCAACGAGCGAGTCCGGTGCCCACGCGCTGGGCTGCAAGGGAAGGAAAGGGTTTTCTTCTTATGATGCTGCTGGCATTGGCTTGGAAATAAAATTCACAGTGTGCTTTGGGCCACGGCAAGCCATGCACCTGTGCAGCCCTGGTGGAGTATTGCAGCCACAAAAAACCACGTGCCTAACTTGATTTTCGCTTTTTTGACATATGCACGACATCCTATAAAAAGTTTCCTTCGGCATTTCTTGCTCGCCTGTTAAACCAGAGTTTTGTGTTGTTTTCTCCCACCGATGTTAAAATAGATGAAAATAATCTAGTTTTTCATCTTTGATAGGAGACACATCATGATTTGATGAAAAATTGATTTTAAATTGCATTTCTCTATATTCTTTTGCTATAGAGTGTGCCTGTCTTTTTGAAATTTCAGAGCATTCCTCAGAAATGCAGACAAAAGGCACGACTTCATCAGTCGCTATAGCTATATATAGGTAAATATAAACAGGACACTGATCTGGGCTAGAGAATTAAAAGACAAATAAAATCACCTCCAATTCTTAATCTGTCGAGCTGTATTTTGGGTCTGCCAATGCAGGTGTGAAAGTACATCTGTATCGCTAAACCTTTGCATTTTCAATATCATTCTTGTGCCTGAACTCTCTCTTGCTAGAACACGTTATTCGTGTGTGTTGGCACTGGCATTCCCGTGGCAGGTCTGTCTAACCCAGTAGGCTTTCCCTGGGAGCAGATGCTTCAGAGGTGCAAGAAACCCTCAGGAGATCAGGTTTCTTCCTAATGGAAGGCGGTTAGCGGATAGCTTCTGCCCTGGCGCATGGGTGTTATAACCCATTTTGCACATACATATATATAAATACATATATATATATATATACACAAACATATAGGCTTATGCCAAGGCAAGGATTTGTCTTTAACACCCTCTGGGAGCCCTCCCAGACCTCCTGGGCCGTACCCACCGGCACAGCGGTGCTGCGGCAGCACGGCTTTGCCCCTGCCCTGGCCCTTCGCCGTATCACCGTAACGTGCTAGGAAAGGTTCAGCCCGCTGGCCTTCAGGCCGTGCAGCCAGGTACGCATGTTTTTCCCTGGCTTTTGGAAAATGCTTAAGAAAAACAAGCCAATTGTCAGTAATCAGAGGGATTTGCACCCTCACTGGGTGGAAAAAAAGTTAGAGAGTTGAAAACCATCGTCCTACTACTGTAAAGTTTGCACCGAATGTTCCTCTATGAACATTGCAAAATTAGAAATAGCTGATTCATTCGTCTGAATAGCAGCTCCTTTAGGCATCGTTTTAGAAGATCTGTCTTCAAATCTCAAAAGCGGGAGGGGTGATATTCTTTCCATTTCAGTGAAATTCCTTCAGGAAACAACCTGACCCCGAACATTAAACTGAAAGTTACTTAATTTCCCTGCGTTTACTGATTACCCGGAGACATCCAGCAGCAAATTGACCTCTGGGTATCACCAGTGTGGCTGCCCATGGATGCTCCCGTTCCTCAGAAAGGCTGCAACCTACGGCTGCAACCCCAGGGAAAGGTGTCCCGCGGGTTCGTACCCATCCGGTTAGAGCAGGCGGGCAGAGCCATATTACTTGTGTTAGCCCGGTGCCTTGTGGCAAACTTCAGTGGGGGTTGGCTGAATTTTTTTGTAAGTTTTAGACATCTACCATGTAAACAAGAGAATTTATCTCAGATGCTTTCTAAATGTACAAATCTACAAGTCTACAGAGAGCTCATTAAATTTTCCCTTTCTCAGCAGAGCTGACACTCGAGGACATGAAAATACTTACGTGTAATATATTTGTTAATGCTGATTTCTTTTTGCTTTGCAGAAACCCTTTTACTAGGAAGCAGCGATCCCTGGTAAACACCCAAACATAACTTAAGTCCTTTGTGATAGTCCAACCCACAGGAAAAATCCTTCTTGCTATGGAACGTGGAGCTTTTTACAGCGTTCCTTCCTTTCTCTAGTATTTCACCTGAATTCGCAGGGCGAGGAAGATGTCGTGATGGCATGGTCAAGGAGCAGCACTCTCTGCCGTAGCTTTGCAGGTCTCTGATACACGTTTAAACCACTGCGGTAGCTCAGCAGGACGGTTCCCAGCGATTTTTCTCGCCATCGTGTTCTTCGTCGCCCATTGCCCGGCAGCGGCGGGAGACGTGCGTGTGCCCGGATGCACTTGACAAACAGTGCGAGTTCTCTGCAAAAACTGGGTTTTGACCTCAAGAGCTGCAGCTGAGTTATCCCAAACCTGCCTGCTGCATCACTCCCACCTTAAAACCGAGCGGGTTTGGTTAATCGTGGGACGGCGATGCCATCTAGTGGCACTGGTGCCTGCTCCGCTGGGCGCTGGAAGGGGCGTCCGTCTCCCACCTCCGACGGCCGGCACTCTCACCCTGCCCTTGTGTGCCTCCAAGCCGGAGAAATGAGGTGCATTAACAAAGAAGCACGAAAATATTTAATTTCTTTCATTGCTCTCTACAGCATCCTGAGGAGGGGAAGTGAAGAGGGAGGTGCTGAGCTCTTCTCCCTGGGATCCAGGGTAGGACGCCTGGGAATGGTTCAAAGCTGTGCCAGGGGAGATTTAGACTGGACATGAGGAAGCATTTCTTTACCGAGAGGGTGGTCAAACACTGGAACCGGCTTCCTAGAGAGGCAGTTGATGTCCCATGCCTGTCACAGTTTAAGAGGCATTTGGACAATGCCCTTAATAACATGCTTTAACTTTGGGTCAGCCTGAAATGGTCAGGAGGTTGAACTAGAGCATCGTTGTAGGGCTCTTCCAACTGAAATTTCTATTCTATTCTATTCTATTCTATTCTATTCTATTCTATTCTATTCTATTCTATTCTATCCTATCCTATCCTATCCTATCCTATCCTATCCTATCCTATCCTATCCTATCGCCAGTGATGTTTGCAAGTTGTACAGTGAATCTCCACCAAGTTACAAAGCTTAATCACACAGCAGCACATGCATTGCCAGGCCCGGTGAGCTCCGGGGTATCAGTGTGCAGGACGGTGAGGTGGGGGAAAGACTGTTCACGTCCAGCCTGGTCATCATCTCCTTTAGAGAGGGAGAGGGATTCCCTGCATCCAAGTTTCTCTTTCAAGCTGATGATCACCTGAGCCTGCCTGCCTTTCCCATTTCCTGCCATGTGTGCTTTGCTGTATCTTCTTAAAATGGCTCATGCAAAGTGATTTTCAACTGTTATATTCCATTTCTTTTTTAAAATGTGACGGCGTGCCGGTATGTCTACATGGAAATAAGTGGGAACTGATCTTGGAGAAGTCTAAGCAGAAATCTGAGTTTGGTCATCATTATGATACTACCTAAGGTGTACCTACTTTCCCTTGGTGTCATTTGGGTCACCGTTTTTTGCATTTAAATTGTAACAGTAGCCACAGCAGTAGGCTGTGGTGTGTCTTCTAGCTGCAGTGGGTATGATGCACGTTTAACATTTGATACAGTTAGTATTTTAGTGCCTTGCCGTATAAGGTGAATTAAAACATCGCAATAGACACAATCAGTTGAAGGCAGAGCCAGAGATCAACATCTCAAGACCAGCCCATCACAGCGACCATTTCAACAGACGAGGCAAAAAGCAGAAGAGGGGCAGCACTCTTTCTGAAATCAGAATCGAGGAAAAGCAAACAAACGGCTTTAAAACGCAGGACAGACTGTGCCAGTGCCATGAGTTTTCCAAGTTTCTTTCACGTGCCTTAAAATTAGTATCTTGAAAACCACTCCACGCTCCAAAGCAACAGCAGAAAAGCAGTCAGCTCCCAAAATACGTTAGGTCCCAGATTATTTATCACTACCAGTCAATACTGAGCCCCTATATTTTCTGACAGCGTCGCAGCAAAGACGCCCCATTTCCAGCTGCAGAGCTTGCTGCTGGCAGCCTGGGTAGGGGAATTTGGGGCAGTAGGATTCCTCCTGTTACCCCACCGCTTTCGGCGATGGCAATGGGATTACCTCCTCTGCGCCAAGCAGGAATAAATTCCCCATTTATTCCTCTACTCAAAAGAGTTAAAGTAAACCTGAAAGAGGGGTATGGAGGCTGGTTGGGAGATTTAAATACGGTAATTCACTTGAAAAAAGCATTCGATACTTTTCTGGCAAAACCGATTGAAACGTGGATGGTTTGCACCAAAAACATCAGTTGTGATTTCTCCTGAAAGGCCAGACGTTAGAATAAACTCCCCTCATTTAAAATAAAAAAGCAGCAGTAGAAAGTGAAATAGAAACACACGGTGAGAAATAGCAAACAAGTAATCTAACATGAAGTATCCAGAGTTTATCAAAACAGGAAGAAATACAGCAAATATCATGAATAGTAATGCAAATATTATTTTGAACTCATTTGGCATGACAATTATTAGCTAACAAATGGACATTTTTCAGGTCAATCAAGCTTGAGGCAATTAGTCTGTGGCAATTAACTAAATTAACTCTAAAATTGGAATTCAAATAATCTCAGCAATTATGGTTTAATCCTGAAATGCGTCTCTTCAAAAGAAGCCAATAAGACAGACATATCCACTAGAGTTTGCCATATTTAAATTACACACTATACTCTAATTTATTTCAATATCTAACTTCCAACAGATCAGGCAATCCTTTTTCATGACCATTTGTTAAGAATGGCTTCACACAAAAGAAATGTCATATGCATTTTTCAATCTTTTGTGTCTCCAAATAATAGAATTTGCATACACCAAAGGTTTTGGCATGGAATCCAGCTCCTTAGGTGTCATATCCTGATTATTTGAATTTATATACTTTCCATGGCTAAATCGTTTCATTTATATGCACTTCTGATTCTTCATGAAAATTTATGGGTTGGATTTCATCCATATTTTTCTTCTACTTTTATCAGAGTTTGCCTTTCAATGTTTAATTCAATCAGTTAATTTTCTTCCTGCCCAACTATCAATGAAAGTTGTAAGAACAATTCTTATTTAATTAAAAGGTTTTAAAGTCTGGAACGTTCTCTTTTAGGAACATCTGCAGTTTTAAAAAAAATTATTAAAAATAAGCTTTTCTCTTCCATTGACTGAAAAAAAATACAAGTAATTTGAATTTCATATGCAGTTGCATATCTGAGATGGAGAAGAGACACTACGGCATGCCAAGTGAGGTCTCTGCTGTGAAAGGGGGCTCAGCACCTCCAGCACCCCTTCGGATGCTGCTGTAGCAACATGCAGGAGTGTAGTTGTATATGTATTTAATTATTCATGCTTTATTAAAATAGGAATAAAACTGCTGAGCCCGCTGGCAACAAGCTGAAGGGAGGGTGTGGGGTGTCAGCTGGGGGTGTTTGAGCAGGTCCTACAAGTGGGGAATGAGGGTCATGGTACCAGTGGACAAAATACTTTCTGACAACAGGGTAACTCTGTAGCACTGCTCCATAGAATCATAGAATGGTTTAGGTTGGAAGGGACCTTGAAGATCCTAGAATCTTAAAATGTGTTGGGTTGGAAGGGACCTTTAAAGACCATCTAGTCCAACCCCCCTGCAGTAAGCAGGGACATCTTCAACCAGATCAGGTTGCTCGGAGCCTCATCAAGCCTGGCCTTGAACGTCTCCAGAGATGGGGCCTCTACCACCTCTCTGGGCAACCTGTTCCAGTGTTTCACCACCCTCATTGTAAAGAACTTCATCCTAATGTCTAATCTAAACCTACCCTGCTCCAGTTTAAAACCATTGCCCCTCATTCTATCGCTACATGCCCTTGCAAACAGCCCCTCCCCAGCTTTCCTGTAGGCCCTCTTCAGGTACTGGAAGGCTGCTATAAGGCCTCCCTGGAGCCTTCTCTTCTCCAGGCTGAAGATCACCTAGTTCCAACCCCCCTGCCATGGGCAGGGACACCTCCTACTAGACCAGATTGCTCAAAGCCTCATCCAACCTGGCCTTGAACACCTCCAGGGATGGGGCACCCACAGCTTCTCTGGGCAACCTGGGCCAGCGTCTCACCACCCTCACAGTAAAGAATTTCTTCCTGATACCTGATCTAAATTGACCCTCTTCCAGTCTGAAGCCATCACCCCTCATCCTATCACTACATGCTCCTGTAAAAAGTCCCTCTCCAATTAATGTGAAGTTAAGGTGAAGAAGGCAATAGACTTCTCCCCCGGCCTCTCGCAGCCTTTCTTACCCAAGGCTTCTCAAATACAGAAGGTTTCAGCATCAGCAGCTGGCCAATGACAAAACTCTGCAAAACTCCGTTATTTAACACAGGTAAAAGTGGTTCAAGTTTCTCCACGAAGCAATTGGCACTAGATCGTCCGGCCCACCGATGGGCCTTTCCAGTGTCATGGGTCCTACCATTCAATCACCAAGCAGCAAACGCCATGGGATGCGTGGGCAGCCGCCCGGCACCGCCGGCCACAGCTCCGGCTGAGCGAGACCCTGCCTGCCCCGTGTCACCCTCATCAGTGTGACACAAGGTCTGGGGCTGAGAGGGTTTGAGCCCTTTGCATGGTTCAAACACGGAGCTACTCTGCGATACTGGTACCTTCTGACGGGGCATGGATTTGTGTCACCTCCTGGGCACGGCTTGTGTCACCTCCTGGGCTACAGGTACCACCTCTTTTGTGCTGTTAATCATGGAGGGGGATGCAAAATCCAGAGGCACCATGAAGCCAACAGTGAGATGGATGTCTAACTCTTCCAGCAAGTCAACCCACTGCTCATTACCTGTCTACAGGGCATTTCTCATATTAAGGTTTGTATTTAATACCTATAAAACCTGTCAAATTTTTATCTCAAACCAGCAGATGTAGAAATTAGTTTTGAAAACAATGATGTAGCTGCAAACAGAGAAAATTAAATTTTGGGTGTGTGGTGAGTACAGTAGAGAGGAGACATGGCCTGTAGCAACACTGCACATACTCACATCTGTCTTCTTAAATTAGTGTTTTTAATTCCTTAGTAAGCAGCTCCTTCTTTTCTAAGCTGAGAAAGGATTAATCTTTGCTTAAGAAAACCAGGGCATAACAGAAAAAGAAATGAGGAGGCACTAGTAATATTTTGTTTTAACATTTCTGTAGTTTACCAAAGACAGATATAAATTCTCTGGTATAAATTTATACATTGCGTATATAAATTGTTGCTTTTATATATAAAATAGAATGCAGTTTTGCTCCTTTCTGAGTAAAAGAGTCTTTCTTGACAAACATTGGCACAAAGAAGTATTAATAAACTCACAACATGATAAGACCGTACATTTCTTCATTAAGTTTTCCTTCAGTCTCACTAGTCTCACTACTCAGACTTTGGTCATTCCATTTTTTTTTTTTCCCTCTCATTAAAATGATCTGGGATCAAGTCCTGAAATTCGGAAGAGGCTGTATTGAACAATAAACTCCTTTCAGCATCATTAAGGAGCAAACGTGACCAAAATCACTCACCAGCAATTTGAAGGTGAGAAAGGCTCCGCAGGCAGCTCTCCGCAGGCTCCAGCCGAGCTCCCTGTGCCTTCCCCTATGACTGGTGTACGAAGAGCCTGTCCAGAAAATCTATCTAAAAAAAAAGTGGAAAACGCGTTGAGTTCTTTGTCTTCTTTTGCCCATTAGATACTTTTTCTTCCGTCCTAAAGAGCTGGGTTTTTTTAGTAAAATCTTTTGTGGTTATACGTTCTGTATGTGCAGTATTCTTTTCAGACCACCCATTCTAGACTGCTTTAACATGTTACTGGTACCATGCTTCACCTATTTCCACCTATAACTCCAGCCAGCTGTAATACTGTGACCTCAAAAAAACCCCAAAGGAACCAAATTATAATTAATGATTTTCAGAAATATCTAAAATGACCTAAAATAACTTATTCAGACACAAGAGGATTCCATTTTTCAACTCCCATATTTCCTGATCTGCCAGACTTAGAAAACACGTGGTATAAAAAGAAAGGTTATGTAAAAAAGGACATAAATATTTTGAAGTTCTGTATATTGTATTTCTATTTCTTATTTTATTTCCTATTTTATTTCAGTTCATCAGGGATCTGATATGAGAGAGGCCCTTTCAGTTTGCTGGTGTTCGTACCTATTGATACAAAGTGTCTTGGTTTGTTGTATTCTGGGGGTGTAACATCTGCTTTTTATTAAGGGAAAATGAAAAGAAATAATATTTTATTAATTTTATGGAAATAAATTCATTAACTAAATATAAAGAAGCTTCTTGTTTACGAATATGTAGCCAAAATAATAGTACAAATCTTTTGCATATTATTACCTAAATGCAAAACTCATTTCAGTGATAGGTTTTATGTGGCTGTAGCAACAGCACACTTTATGTGTTTGTGAGTGAAAGAACAGGGAGGCTGAAGGATTCCTTCTCCATATTTAGTAAAAACCTCTCATTTTCCACAAAGTTCCCAACCACCTCTCCTGAAGAGCTGGTGTCACTGTGCCCCTCTCTTGGTGGCTTTGCCCGCAGGGGACTACTGCACACCGTGCAGGACAACAGAGCGTCGTGGTTATGATGTTTATATATGTGTGTTTCTATACAGCTACATATCAAAGTCTATATATATATGCTTATACAGAAACTTACCTTAACACTGTAAAATGAAATGGTTCTGGCCATTTCATAGAATCATAGAATCATAGAATAGTTTAGGTTGGAAGGGACCTTAAAGATCATGTTGTTCCAAGCCCTTGCCATGGGCAAGGACACCTCCCACCAGACCAGGTTGCTCCAAGCCCCGTCCAACCTGGCCTTGAACACCTCCAGGGATGGGGCAGCCACAGCTTCTCTGGGCAACCTGGGCCAGTGTCTCACCACCCTCACAGTCAAGAATTTCTTCCTTATATCTAATCTAAATCTCCCCTCTTCCAGTCTGAAGCCATTACCCCTCGTCCTAGCACTACATGTCCTTGCAAAAAGTCCCTCTCCAGCTTTCCTGTAGGCCCCTTTCAGATACTGGAAGGGGCTCTAAGGTCTCCCTGGAGCCTTCTCTTCTCCAAGCTGAACACCCCCAACTCTCTCAGCCTGTCCTCACAGCAGAGGGGCTCCAGCCCTCTGATCATCTTGGTGGCCTCCTCTGGACCTGCTTCAACAGGTCCATGTCCCTCTTACGCTGGGGGCTCCAGAGCTGGATGCAGTATTCCAGGTGGGGTCTCCCCAGAGCAGAGCAGAGGGGCAGAATCCCCTCCCTGGCCCTGCTGCCCACTCTGCTGGGGATGCAGCCCGGGATGCAGGGGGCTTTCTGGGCTGCCAGCTCATGTTGCCGGCTCATGTTGAGCTTCTCATCCACCAACACCCCTAAGTCCTTCTCCTCAGGGCTGCTCTAAGTCCATTCTCTGCCCAGCCTGGATTTGTGCTTGGGATTGCCCCGACCCACGTGAAGAACTTTGCACTTGGCCTTGTACTTCGTCAAGAAGTACTTTACAAAAACTACCCAGTTAACTACTCCTTTTCCCAAGGAGCGTCTCCTTCTCCACTGCTCACCTGGACTGAAGAGGGCAGTATCAAACGCTGGGTGTCCCGCAGGAGTTTCACCGCAGAAGAGGCAGCGCTCGAGGAGCATCCTGTGCTGCTGCAACCAATCGCAAAGGAACCCCTTATTGATTACTGAGGGCTGGGTTTTTTGCATTCGCTATTAAGTAGGCTATTCATTAGTGCAAAACACATGTTTAATGAAAAGGCATTGCAGACAATGTCTCCTCGAGGGCCTGCTTTGTTTTGGAAAGTCTTTATGAGTGTTTACATCATGCTGTGATTTTTTTTCCGATTGGCTGAAGCTTGCTATGCTGGACCATGGACAAAACCCATTTGTTTCCCCAGCCAGGAAGCCCATCTATCAAAGAGTGGAAGAAGGAGGCGGTTTGCCAGCCAGGAGCCCATCAGCTTGGCAGCGTGGAAAGCTGGGCGTCTGCTCAACCAGCGGTGACAGCTCATCCACCTTTCTGATTTCCACCCAAATTTCAGCAAAATAATGGAAATTTTTTTTTTTTTTTTGATGGTGCTACCTGCACAATACCAACCTCATTCGTGCAGCTGGTGCTCAGGGAGTAGCTGGTGGAAAAGGGTATGGTGACCAAAGCCCCGCTAAATAAGGCTCGAGCATCCTTGGCTCTCCATCCCTTTCCTGCCGATCCGCTCACCATCTGTGGGCAGGATCTGTCCAGAAGTTTGCATAACCTGCTGAAGGACAATACGGAGAAGCTAACAGCAGAGCTCAGTCCTTACCACCACTCCTTGGGCTGTTAGCAGTCACTGGGAAACACCTCTCTGGTCACTTGGAGGAAAAGGCGTTAACAGCTGAGGGTTAGAGGCTCTCGCCATCCTTTTTGGGCAGCTTGAGCTGTAAGATGGGAGAGACAGTTTCATTTTCTGCTGGTTGTTTATGGTTCTTTGAAGTCCACTTGCATTAGTACCACAGAATTGCATTTGAATTGACTACTTCTAGTGGCTGTTTCAAGCCCAAACTAAATTGTTTTCCCCAGACTGGGTCAAATTTGATGAGGATTTTGCTGGTCACCTGAGATCTTACAAAAAATCTGCTTGACAGCGTTTGTAGTTTCAACCGCTCACCTTTAACTCTTCATTTTTCAACTGCTGTAAAAACAAATCAACAGCTGAAAGAAAATCACTTCATTGACACAGAGTATTGCTAATATTGATAAGTTCATGACCTTCTACTAGTGGCTGCCTTGTATTTAATACAGTACAGGTGGGATTTGTTTTCTTGCAAAACTGGCTTTGCTATTCTGCAAAGGTATCTGACCCTGAACAAAGCCTAAACGAAAGGAGAATTTTGACATGATATTTTGCATTTGTTTTGCACATTGTAAACAGCTGTAGCTGCCTAATCAATGCGCAGGGTGAGAATCTGAAAGTAGAAAAACTATAACGAGCAGCTGATATAACTGATAATCTAGAAGTACTTACAGTACTGAGACGTATCCTACTTACAGAAAAGTGATCTAGAAGAGACGGTTTGCAGCCAACATAGGAGTTTCCTGCACTGTTGACGTGTTCTTCACATATTAGCACTATAAATCATGCCGTAGGTTCAGCACCTTAGCCATACGAACAAACCGACAGTCTTTTAACTGTTCATTACAATATATCCTAACTCTGAATTTGCTAATAACACCAAAAAATCAGTCTTTCTTCTATCCAGACTTTTTTTTTTGTAGACACCTTATTACACACTGCAGTGCAAAAATACAAATAAAATAATAAAGTAAATAACAAATAACCCCAGAGAGCAGAGCATGTTGATTTGCTGCATGGTGTAATATGAAATTCCTGCAAAGAATCCAGTGATACAAAATCAACTTGAAATCATATTCATGGTTCAACAGGACTGTGACTTCACTTTGAAAAAGAAGACTATATCTGTGCTTTATGTCATATCAGATTTATTTGTTTTAGATCGTGTTTTGCTGTATAGAGTGTAACTGGTAGGAAACTACAAGATGAATTGTTCACTGAGGCATTTTTCACAGAGAAGGAGTCAAGGACGTTACCTCTGAGAAAAATGTTTGTGCATCAGGTGCAGTATGTTCCCGATGTTACACAAAGCCCAAGTTCTCACTCCCAAGCTCCCCAAAGGCTATTTTTTTTCCTTCAGAGCACTACTTTCCCTTCCCCACAGTGACAAATTTACGCTCTTCCCACCCACCTTTGTATGAGTACTTTGTTGTGCCGCGCCAGAGCCCAACATGGACAGGAGGAAGGGCTGGGCACATCGGAGAGGGGCATCGCGGGCCAGTGGGTCGGGTGACCCGCGTCCTGCTGGCCAGTTTTTGCTCCATGATCTCACGTCCCATTTACTTGAATGGATTTGGTTCAGCCAATTAGGCTCTTTTTCCTTTGTATAAAGGACGGCATTAATACTTACAGCCGCATGGGATTAATTGCCTGTGAAGTCAGTTGGAGGCCTTGGATAGAAGCACTAGTCGTATTAATTATTGTTACAGATATTATAATGTTAAACATAAGTTCATACATTTATTTGGAAAAAAACTTTCAGAATCAAAGGAACTAAAACTGCCCCCAGGATATTTAATTATTTTATTGCCCTTCAAGGGAAAGGTGATGCCTCAGCTCTATTTTTCTCCTCGCACCGCAGTATGCCAACCCCTATAAGCCCATGTCCATGTCAGAAATGTGGTTCGCTGACTCACAGAAGTCAGGGATAAAAAAGAAGTATTGTTCGCTTGATAATTTCTATTTCTAAATTTTCTACAACCTACATTTTTTCTTTATTTGAATGCTTTAATTTTGTTCTCGTGAGATACGATTGATTTGCCGCTGTAAAAAGCCAAGATGAGGAGGGATTCAGAAAGTTGGGATTTAACAGGGCAAATTGTACTGTGCAGAAGTATAGTGCTTGTTATAAATATGAGATATTTGGCAATCAGGTTTCTTCTCATAATGAGAAGACTTCTAACCAATGAAAAATTCAGAGAACAAAATTACTCCCTGCCCATATTTACTGATGCGAATGACATTGCACCAGGAAGGCACCAAAGTGCCACAACACAGCATGAAAGTAAAACAAACTAAGGTTGTTTCTGAGGATGGGCTACAAGAAATATTCGTCATTGTTGGAACGCAAATTAGAAAACTGAGGAACTAGACGCAGAAAATAGCAGAAATAGAAACATGGCCCTAAAAAGAAATTACTTTGAGGTAAAACAGCGGTCCCTAGAGGAACCGATATCTAAATTTTTCCACCAAATAACCAGGGCAAATTAAAAATCGGTCACTGCAGCTAAGGAAGAGTGAACATTTACCGCTACACTAACAGAAAGCCTGTTTCAATACTGGCATTTCCAACCCAAGCTAGGAAAGCGGCTCCCATTATACGCTGGGTATGTTGGCTGACTTTCTTGCCAGTAAAAGTCAGCCAGCAGCTTGTAATTATACTGAATATCTTCCTGGAACCTTGCTTCCATAAATGGTGCCATCTTTTGAGTAATATATCATTGGTCTGCCTTGCTCAGATTATTGCACTAATACATCATTAGAGCAACAGCTTGCTTTGGTGATGGATTGGCGTAATGCGGTGTGAGAGCTACAGCTCACTCGGGTAATGTATGACGCTCTTGTGCTGATGTATGGGATGGTGTGTCATGGAGAGGAGCCTCTCGGGTGATGCATTCCCCCAGAGACAGTGCAGCCCTCCGATGAACAACCCCGGGACAATGCTGACTTGCTTTGAAAGCTTACAGGCTGTTCTACACTCCCAACGAGGTGTCCTCGGCCAGCCCCCAGTGCCTCTTTGGCTGATGTGGTGTCCCCCAAGACCTACCTGGTCTACCTGGGAGGGAAGACACCTGGCTGGTGCTGGGTGCCTGCAGAAAACTAAATTAAGGGGAGAAAAATTCCTGGCTTTGGTTACCTTCTGTATCATGCTGTCTTAAACACCAAGAAACTCGGATACACTCTGCTATGCAGACAGATAACCTATGGAAATACATAAGGTCATTAGTCATAGCTAAAAAAAATAAAAATCTGTCATTTTACAGGAGATAAGGCACTAAAGCAAAATCTTCAGATACTTATTTTACAGTCTCTTACCGCACATATTCTGGATGCTCAAACCATGGTGCAAACCCACTCACTCCAAGGATTAATCAAATGTTTTACCGAATATTACCGATGTAAAGTTTTTACATTAGTAACCATTAACTAGTTTACATTTTTTGTTAAAAGGTCCATGGTGGTTTTCACTACTCTTCCATTTTCCTAGTTGTGTCAGAATACCTCAGGGTGAGAAATATGACAGCTAACTTTTGAACTGAGAAAAGTATACCTTTATATCTAAAAAAATAAAAATGCCTTAATTGATTTTTTCCCAAGGTTTACAAAACAAAGAACAAGTCCTAAAAAAAGAACCACAAACCAACCCATCATCGATTCTCTTAAGCTTTCCTTCTCCCACACGCAAAACCAAACCATCAGCACCCATAACAAAAACATGCAAAACAGATTTCTGGCAGAGCACCAACTCAGCCTAGCTCGAGCCCAAAAAGGAAAATATTTGCACGCTATGACTCAGTGCAAATGATTTACCTACAGTTTTAATTACACTGCTTGCAACCAACAAACTCCTGAAATTCTGCAAGGACACACAGAGGTTATGATTGTCTTCTGTCGTGATACCAGCTCTGTTACTCCAAAAATGTGAAAACATTTAAAATCATCAACAATCACTTCAAAAGTTATTCCTTCTATGAACAAGATGATAAAACCTGTAATAAAGCAATCAGCGTTCTCTGTAATTTGTTTTGGTTTTCAGACCTTCACCTGACCTCTACCTGGTCTTTCTGCTAGCCTCTGGCACGATGATGCTGTATTCCAGTTGTTATATGCATGGAAATTAAATTAAGTAGTGGGTGGAAAAGTGAATTAGATTTAGTAAGTTAAACAATGCATGGAAATTGAACTATACGTATTATGCACAACCTTCCCTGTGCTGATCTAGTCAGCTGCTATTAAATGCATTTCAGGGCAGCAGCATTAAGTGACACGACTAGCATCTGCCACCTACTTTTCTTTTTATTCATTTTATAATCTTCGCTGGCCCTCCTTAGTTATCCTTAAATCCAGGCTGATTTGTCAGCCAACACCAACCAGCCAGCGCCATCACTACCCAGCACCAAAGGCTATGGAATATTACCCCCGCGCAAGCAAACCCAAGCCTTTGCTAACAAAGGAATGATTTTTTCCTGCCGAGGCTTTGCACAATTAACATAAAATCATATTTTTTTCTCCTCCCCTCTGCCTCCAGCGAAGGTGCCCACTGGCTTTGGCCCTGAGCCCGGTGGTTCCGGCTTTGCCTCCCTGCGCGGTTGGGTTGGCACTGCCGCTCGCTGCCTGCCCTTTGGGGTTTTGGCTCCTCCGCCGCCTCCTTCTCCTCCTGCCAGTCCCGCAGCCCGGGCTGGGCTTGCCGCAGCACTGGCACTGCTGCTGCCTGCCCACAGCACCGCTCGCCTCCTGCTCCCCCGGTGCTGCGGTCCGGGGCTGCCAGGGAAATCAAATCCAAACCCACAACTGGTGCTGAGCGTATTGTTCCAGCCCCAAGGCTCATCGCGGCTTAACCCCTTAGCCTACACCACCCGGGAGAGAAGGAGCTGTGCCTGGGGCAAAACCAGCCCCAAACTCATCGACCTAAGAGGGGAAAGAGGGAAGGAGCTGCTGCCCTTCAGTGCCAGAGGCAGAAGGGTTGTTACAGCTGTGGCTCCCTGCCTCCGTGCTGGAACTCTCTGTGATGGTGTGCTCCACCACCAACCTGACCTTTATCTCCCGTGACCCTGCCCAAGCGATAACCACCCGTGGTGGTCACAATGGGTGCTACAGTCCTGATGGCTTCATTCAGCTCAACGTGGTTTGGCGGAGACAGATAACGACACAATAGCCAAGGGCTACCTTGAGCAATGAGCCCACCTAACCACAGTACTGGTCCTGTGGTCAATGTGCAAATATAAGTCAACCATCTTACCCCCATAAATAATGAACAGCCCAAGAGCCCTTTGAGCTCTCCTGAACAGCAGTGGGCTGCACGCCAGGATCTCCCCTTGAGTAGGGACGTCCCCAAGGTTTACTTCTCAAGGTTCAGAGATTCCTTGCCGCATCAGGTTTTCGGTAAGTGACTAATAGCATGTTAAACTGTGAAATCTTAGCTAACTGATATAAAAGATTGATTGCACACATATAATCCTTTAGACATAACCCATTGACCAAGCCTGGGACTAGGACTGGATCCCGCCGCACCCAGACTCCTCTCTGAGGAGGAGGTTAGAAAGCCAGGGGTCCTTTCTGAACCTCGACTCAACGGGAGGGTCTGCCCGACAGCTCTGTCTGGCCCTGACCTCTATGCAGTAAATAACCAAGTGTGCCTTGCCATCTTGAATCTTGTTAAATCATTGTCACATTTACTACCAAACTTAGTTAAATGCCTGTTTTATATCAATAAATGTATCACTGCTGCTCTCTACGAGTGAAGTGCATCGTTCCACCTGTGACACTCTCCCAACCGCGCAGCACCTGCAGCGCCAAGGAACGGGGACGAGATATTTGGTGCACCCAATACCTAAGCTATAGCTCGAGGGAGAGGAAGAGGGGTATTAAGAAATGTATATGCTGTCTAAAAGGAGAGGAAATTGCCAGATATTCCTAGGTTAACTAATAACTTAACCCACTGTACCTTAGGGCAATAATCAGGAGTTGATAAGCTGTGTGAAACATAGAGGAACAAAGAGAAAAAGAGCAGTTCAGGAAGATATAACCTGGTTCTCCAGCTTTTGACTGTCTTTGGCCTGCCCAGTATTTTACGTCTATTTAATTTAACTGCGCAGTTCCCACGCACTTCCTGCCATACGTGGTAAAAGCACATAGATAGGTAAACGTTGGTCAGTGCCTGTTGGAGCCACGTTCAAAAGCCCCTACAGAATTTACAGAAGCCCAAATGGAGTTACCTACATGGTTATTGTGTCTCTGCGTTGCAGTTTGACACTTCGTATTTCCTAAATTCCACCATTTAATCCTCCCCTGTCTAGCATATGAAAGGGGAGCTCTCTAAGGCAATTAGTAGCAGCAGCAGCAGCAGCGGCAGCATTTGTCTTGCTGAAGAAGGCGGCTCTAACCATAAACACAAGTGACTGCTAACCCCCTCAAAATACACAACCTACGAATGATAGAAGAGAAAACAGAGGCACCAAGGAAAGAATGAAATGATATTGGTCAGCATGGAAAAGCAGGAATTATTTATTGGCATCCCAGCAGATAAAACAGTGAGGGGAAAAATAGAGGACAGCAAGGTGACTTTGCGGCAGAGAACAAAGCTTGTTTAAGTACGTTGAGCATCAGCAGCCGGAGTCAGCACCGCTCACGGATGAGTGCAGGTGCTGTGGCTCCGTGCGGTGAGAGAGCTGATAGGCAGATGGATGGATGAGGCCAGAAAGGCCTGAAAATGAAGATGTATCATTCAAGTTTGCTATGTATACAAAATAAAAGCGATTCGCATATTCAGGATGGTGAGACATAGGCTACCCAACAAAATAAGAAAAGGCAGTAGAAGTTTAAATGGTTGAAATGAAGACTAGATTGGACTGGAAAAGCCAAGGACAACATGGAAAAATCTCCCTGACATGTGTTAGCTTCCCATTACTTTCTTTAATATTAGCTCTGAAAAGAAGCACACCGACATTTGCCAGAGAAAGGTGTTAAGATGAGCTGAGTTAAGAGACCTAAGGTGTAGGGGCGAGGAGAAACGGTAGGATTGTCGGTAATTGGCTCACTGCTCAAGCAAACAATGTGATTCTATTTGCTAATTAGTTTTTCTAATGCTAAGACTTCACATGAATTAAGAATTGCAAAACCAGACAGTAGCAGCACCAAGTTACAGATATTTCAAATAGCCAGGAAGGCTGAAAATACAAAGTTGCAGAATTTCCCATAGAATGGCTGTTTTATGACTGTGGATAGAATCTGCCTCCACGAAATAGTGTCCAAGTGTATCAAATCAGCTGAAACACGAGCCAAAATCATAGTATTAGTCCAGCTGACTAGGGGTGCAAATAAGACCCTCGGATACCTACCCCAAGAAAGTATTTGGTTGCAAGTGCAAAACCTGTCCATGTATGCTTTATTCTGTTGCAGTTTAGTTTCATTCACCTGAGGGAAGAAAACGAGAGCCTTGGGCTAGCTGAAAATTTTGCTTTGTGAAATAAAAAGGACTGATTGAAAACATTCACCTGAGAGAGGGAGTAACTCTAGAGGGAAAGTTTTGCAGAGTTTAATTGGAATTACAGCTGTAATTAAGCTCCAAGCAATTATCTTAGAGATCTGGGTATGGTAATGAAGTCCTACCTATGTTGGGATTCTCCAAGTTACCCTATGGAAGTGTACGGTAAAGGTTTAGTTCACTCTGAAATTCTGTGAGTACTTAAATCATTTTGCAGCTTAAAACAATATTCCCAGCTCTGAATTTACAGGCGGAGCTGGGAATATTACACATAGTGTTCTGAGTCCCATTTTAGTGGTGTATCTCCTTTTTCTCTAGAATTCTTCTGGGCTTTCAGAACGAATTTGTGATTAATATTGCTTGCAGAGCATAATATTTGAACTTTGATACTTAGAGCCTTCGGTTTCTTCAACATCCGTTCGAGATAGAGTGCCCTCTGCTTGACAGCGGTATCTATGACACTGGAAACCTGAAGGTGAAAACACGTTGTCTCAAGGCTGTAGTTTGTCTGAATTTGTTCCTTTTAGTTGCTTATAAAAATTTCCCTAGAAGTGATTAGGTGTTCGCTTATGCAGGGTAATTATGTTGCACAAAGCCTGTTCCTATTATGTAGCTAATAAAAACAGCAGCAACGTATATCTTGGCCCAAAGAGGTTGGGAGTTTATTAAAGTTGTAAATTATGGATTCTGCTAATGCAGGGTAATAAGATCAAACAGCACAGTATGAGCAGTTATCATTCTCCTATTTTTGTCTAATATTGTGTAGTTATTAGACATTTTGTCCCTTATTAATCTTCTTTGACCTTCTTCCACCAAGTCTCCTTCCTATAAAAATGAATATCTGCTGAGAATCGTAATGTGCCCAGGAATGCCCATGAGGATAACGGGGCTCAGTGTGGTACAAAATGCAGTTGAAAAAGCAAATGCCCCGGTTGAGACCACACCAACCCCTTCTGCTCCTCTGGCCTGGGACGGGACCTGTGGGGCTCACAGGTAAGGAGGTGGTCTGGACTAATGTAGACATCTAAAATTTACTTCAGCTGAATATCTAAATGCAGTTTCTCAATGTCAGGTAAGGATTTGAATGCCAATAATTTGAATAGAATCATAGAATCGTCTAGGTTGGAAGGGACCTTTAAGATCATTGAGTCCAACCATCAACCTAATAACAACTTACTATTTTCTAAACGTTGTGGGAGAAGAATAGAGAAGAACCCTTCAGTGGAAGGGGCGACCCAGGTGGGATGTGACAAAGCAAACGCAAAAATCTTCTTTCCAAAGTCTTCTTGTGAACTCAGTGCAAAATCTCCCGCACTGGAAGACAGCCAGTGCGCTTCCACAGCATTCCCTTTTGTTTTGTGAAAGACTAAAGGAACAAGGACACGGCCACCTGCAGCAAGGACGTGACGTGGAAGAGGGCTCGGCAGGTTGCTCACTCCTTTGTGGTACAAACCACAGTCCCACACCCTGTTTCACTGGGAATCCATGTGGTAGCACCATACAGTACTGGGACTAAGTCATTCCTTTTGCTTATAATATGACTGTCGTATAAAAATTTAAATATTTAGGGACTTTATAACTTATTTGTATCAATCACGACACTGCAATTAGAGTGAGACAGGGATGAAATCTCTGCTGGGAAGTTATTTTCTCTAAAAAGTTTAATTCTTGTCTCTTCATTGTTTTTGTTCCCTTATGCACAGGATAACAAAGAGAAAAAACTGTAAGTTGATAATTCTATTCCGCTTGTCTGAACAAATGTTAAATAAAATCTTACAAGCCATAGACAGATTTTTAAATAAAGTGCATAGGGCATTTGAATAAATAAATAGCTAAGATATTAAAATTTAAAAACCAGCAGCTCTGCATACAAACTAAATTTGTTTCAAAATGGGTTTGCTTGCTCTCTCCTCCCTCTCTGCGAAGTCTGCAATGATAATAAGCCAGCGCTTACGTGCCATAGCAGAGATCATTGCACTTCCAGTCTCTCAGGAAAGGTCCATCTTCACACCACCCAGGCAACCGGGATCTGATCTCAGAGCAGGTTAAAACCTGCCCGCTCCAAAATGATGCTGCTCTGGCTGAATTGCCGAATGGCTTTAAGTTGCATCCCCTGTTCGGCCGGGGACCGGAGGCTCCCCCAGCCTCGCATTGTGCCCAAGGCTGTCCCGGCTGCACAACGCAGTGCTCGGAGCCTGCGGGAGCCGGGGGATTTCCAGCTGCACGGAGGAGCAGGGGCGCGCGAAGGCAGGTACCCACGGAGGCTTAGCAGGAGCATGAATGCAACGCTCCAGCTGCACAGCCAAAACCCACCGAGCAGCCAGGGTTACTGGTCTCAAAGAAAACCCTGTATTTGAAACGTGCTCTTCACAGCAGTTGGCTAAAGAGTGTTTTCCTGGCACGGGGAATAACAGCTTTTAAGGACTATTACAGTTATTTTATGTTTAAGCAAAAAGAAAAAGAAAAAACAACCAACCCCAAGCCACCAAAATCCTAAATCCATGATTTTGCTCATTTAATGGGCTCTGTGTGAATACTAGACAGAAGGAAGTCACAGAAGGAAAAGCCTATAAAATGGATGCAGGGTAAGAGCAGTGAACTATTATGTCTCCGTGGTGTATGGCGCAATTTAGTGGGCAGCACGTGGGCTATCACAGCCCAGAATCGAGGTCATTTTCAGGACCCCATGAGTTTTCAGATTTCATATTTAGTGCAGGTGTCTCTGTACACCTCAGGTGGTCGCGGGAGGCTGTGAGCATCGGGCATGTGTCCACCTATGGCTACTTGAAACATCACTGCTCGTGCCGCTTGGCTGCCGTACAGAACAGGAGCTTCCACTGCCTCATGCTGGGCTAAAGGGCTTAAATCTCACATGTTTCTTTTTGGTTTAACAGCCTCCGCGAGGTTTTATTTAGTTTGGACGTGTCCTGTGATGCTTCTGCATTTATATTCGGCACATTTTAAAAACCAGTGGAAGAGACCTGTTTTGTGCCAGAAGAGGTGATGGGAGACTGCAAAGGCAAGCGGCAGTGGAGCTAACCACACCGCTCCGCTCGCAACTTCACTTCTGCGTGCTATTCCCTGTTATTCACTTTCTGTTCGCTCACCTGGGGCCTATTTGTCTTTTCCAGCCAGCAGAAGAGAAGACTCCAGGGAGACCTTAGAGCCCCTTCCAGTATCTGAAGGGGGTCTGCAGGAAAGCTGGAGAGGGACTTTTTACAGGAGC
The DNA here is from genome assembly GCA_008921705.1 of Burhinus oedicnemus. Taxonomy (NCBI): domain Eukaryota; kingdom Metazoa; phylum Chordata; class Aves; order Charadriiformes; family Burhinidae; genus Burhinus; species Burhinus oedicnemus. Next base: position 1,252,706 of record VFFE01007174.1, on the reverse strand, counting down.
ATGTAGTGATAGGACGAAGGATGATGGCTTCAAACTGGAAGAGGGGAGATTTAGATGAGATCTCAGGAAGAAATTTTTCACTCTGAGGGTGGTGAGACCCTGGCCCAGGTTGCCCAGAGAAGCTGTGGCTGCCCCATCCCTGGAGGTGTTCAAGGCCAGGTTGGACGGGGCTTGGAGCAACCTGGTCTAGTGGGAGGTGTCCTTGCCCATGGCAGGGGGTTGGACTAGGTGATCTTTAAGGTCCCTTCCAACATAAACAATTCTATGATCCTATGATTCCTCACTTTTAGTGTATACTACTTTATTCCACCAAACCAGTGTCCTACTCACAGATAAGGAATAATTTAGGAAACCCAACCAAGGCCATTTCCCTGCCTCTAAAAACACCGTACAGCTTTGGTTACCAAACCGGAGGATTTTTGGAAGACCAGCCCCAGCACAGTGCCTGGCAGAAGCCAGCTGGTCCCCATGGGATGCGCAGGTGACACCACCACAAATGTCATGACGTTCCCGTGCACAGGAGTGGGGCTGGCCTTGGGGTATCCTCATCACCTCAGGAGGAACAGGCTGGAGCAGAAAAGCTCTTTTGAACAACTACACTTTCTATTTTAACGCTTGAGAGAGAAGGGCTGGCTTTTCTCATGAGCGAACAGAAACATGCCAGTATTGCAGAAGTTGTTTTTAATTCATTAGAGAGATGGAAATCTTTTAAGAATTGGTTTTGGCACTCACGATCTGATAGGGGTAGCTTGGCATTGCCAGCAAAAGAGAACAGCAAGGTGACCGATCTAAGGAAGGAGCTGCCTTGGCTGCTGGCATGGGCTTGAGCCTTGGTGTCCTGCTCCTCAGGTGACCTCTGCAAGAGGGTGGAGGGGGACAAACCACTGCCAGCGCGGGACGCCATCCCCCTTGCTCAGATGTCAGTCATGGGATATGGTGCAATGCAGAGTTAAGAGTTCAGAGATGCTGAAATCAAGCAATGAACTGTTTATACACACTTTTTATACACCGGGACAGATTTATTGCCCTGCTATGCTGATTTAACCTGTAGTAAGGACACAGCCTCCTCCTGTCCCATCAGTACATCTCTTCACCAAAATAAGGAGTTTCATGGCCAAGAACTGACTGCTCAGGACAACTGGCACCAGGTTTTTATCAGTTTGTTTCATGTGCCCCTGACAGACAGCAAAAACAAGAGGGACATCAGTGTCTCTCCCCCGTCCCATGCCATCACAACGTCTGGAGGAAGCCTGGGAACCCAGAAGGAACAAAGAGCAAAGGTTGAAGAAGCCGTGTCCATGCTTTATGGCATGGTGTGAGCAAGAGCTTGCATGGGGTATGGGGATGCCTGGGAGCCACAGGGACATGGTGGTGTGGATCGAGGGCTACGCTCTCGCTACAGCGTAAGCCAGCTCTCTCCGGTTTCCCTCTTGCATACCAAATGCACACAGAAACTGTTAAAACCTTGTCTCGGATTATCCTGTAAATCTTATTTACTCCCATATGGTCAAATACTTATTTACTTTACTTATTAGCAGTGTTTACTCATCAGCTCTACTTTCTGAGCAACCTCCGTTTTATTCTGTCTTTACAGAAGCAACATCTGTCACAAGTTGCTTCCTCAGTCTGCCCTTTTTAGACTCCTCAGCTTGCATTTTCCCTCATGCAAAGTCATTTTTGTTTGCACAAAAGCAGAATGAAATGAGCTTTCCTTCAACTGTTTGAGCAAAATTCCCCCCCACAGCTGACAGAAGCAGTGAGCAAAGCAGAAAATACAGGTTGAAAAAAAAGCCCAGCCACGACCTTCGCTCCAAAAGCACCCCTGAAGCAAACCAAAATGCTAATGTCCATACAACGAAGTGAAAATTAACCGTGGCATCTTCAGCCACAATGTCAAGGCCCCTGCTGCTCATTTTAAAGAGGTACCTGCGGTAGGTTGTAGAGCAAACACAAGAGGATATGATCCAGTAAGCCAACCTGTTTATCTCCAAAGTGCTTCTTCAGGCAACGTGAGTGAAATCTGAAGAAAAAAATAAATAAATTGAGGTTTCTTTCAATAATACGGCTGGTCTCTTTGTGACCTTCCACCTGGACTATTGCAAAGTGTTTAGTATCTGTAGAAAGAGAGGAGTAGCCTGCTCCCGTGATACACTGCCGCTTGGTGCACATCGTTAAGTGCCTCAAATTCCCACGTTCTGCTCAGCAGTGTTGTTCCGGATCAGACAGGGACATAATCCCCTGTCCAAACACCCCTTCTGCTGACAGGGCGGGGTGTTGAAGTATGACGTTTACCAAAAAGCATCCCTATTGATCAATTCCTCCTTTATCTATAAGGACTATTGTTTTGGCTTTAAGTCAAAACGTAAATTGAGTGCTTCAAAGTATGGAAAACACTGATTTCTATTCCTGTGCAATTATTCCATAGGAGAATGCCTAAGGACAACAGCTATGAAGGCTAACATAAAGATTTTCTTTTTATGTAGGACTAACTTGTTAAAAACTTTCAATTAATACAAACTAATTAGAAATAAGCAAGTTTGCTTTAAGCTGGCCCAATACCCATGAAGTTTCTCACAGGCTTCAATAATGTTTTCTGCAGGACAACAGTATATTTATAATCATAGCCAATTAAAAGGCTTTAAAGGCATTCTTATCATAATTTTCCATATGTTGCATATGATTGCTACTGAGTATTGTTTTCACAGTGACAATGCTCCAATCCAGAGCAGGTCCCACCACGCTGGATGCCGTCCAAATACATATCTCTGCTCCAAAGAGTTTATGATAATCTCGGACCAGCGAAGCCTGTAACAAAAAAGGGGATGAGAAGACAATGATGGATGGATAAGCAGTTTACGTTCATGAACAATGCTCGGAAAACTTAACTCATGCTATGAAATTAATGAGATAAATATATGAAATGAATTTGCAGCACATCCTTGTCTATAGAATATTTTCCGGCCCATTTACATAATTGTAAAAACTCTATTAACAATCAGCAGAAACAACTTTTTGATGTTGACCTTTCCCAGCCTGACTTGTAAGTTTTATGCAGGCCAGGACCCATGGATGTTAGCAGGCATCGTAACGGGCACGGTCCTGTCCTGTGTGCCGCAATCAATTCCAAGCCAATAGAGCAACGCGCGCTGTGATTTTTGCAGCGCTGCATTGTCCAGGTTTCAGGTGTCCTAATTCAGATGGACAACTGAGGAAAAAGGACAGAAGGTGGTTTATGTTGGTCCTGGAGTCATGCAACAGGCAAAGGCAGTGGTAATAAAAATTGGTTATAATTATTATTATTATTGGTTATTATTATTATTATTGGTTATTATTATTATATTGTTATTGGTTATTATTATTATTATTATCTGTTCTGGACAAGGCACAATGCTCTGTGCTGGCCTTGCCCTGTGCTGTTGCATACACACACCTAGACACACACGGACGTGCATCACCAACCTTTCTAAGTCAATGTTATTCATGATATCGTATATACAGTAGTCTCTTTTCATGCTAAATTTTCATATTTTATAGTCCTTTCTCATTCCGCTAGTGCTTGCTATAGATTTTAGATACTCAATGAAAAATTTAAGCTGCTTCTGATTTTATCCCCTCCAGAAAAAAAGAACAGATAAAAATATTTTTCCCACTGTTCCATAAATACTTTTCTAATCGATTGCCAGTTTATCACTAAAATCACCTGGCAGATTTCAGGTTGCAGAGGGGAAATCTCACCTTTCAGTCTGTGTATGAAAAGTAACTCCCAGTGAACACCGACTTTTTAATTATATTTCTGTTAGAGCGAGGTTCCCTTGTTCAAAGGCAACAGAAAATTAAGAGCGTTTTTGGGTAAGGTCAAGCATAGAAGGATTCAACCCTGAAGAAGATTGCTCTGGAAAGTTACCCAAGTATATCCGGGTAAATCTGTGACTTCAATTATATTGGTTATTACCCATTGTGACAATAAGTAGGTGCACATTTTGGATAGGAGCTCAGGATAGAAATTGATGCAGGGTTTTGATAAAATGTCAGTGCATTTCAGTTTTCTCTCTTGATTTCAGGTTCGTGGCGTTGCTTTTTTAATTTATTTTTTTCTAGTTTTACAAATTACTAAGATGTTAAATGGAAATCTATGTGCAGAGTTACCAACAGTGAGTGCACTCGCCAAAAAATCATTAAATAAAAGTTCTTTTATTTCAGTTTCAATAAAAAGGATGATGTGACTTTATTAAAGAAGAAGATTGAAAACTTTGTGATGTGAGACACTTTTAAATGGAAACACGTTAAATTATTTACTGTGGTAAAATAAGTATTTAATGGGGAAACATTTAAAATTTAATTGACTGCTGAGATTATCGGCTGAATTATGTGAGGCACCCACATGATGTACAGCTTTCTCTTGTAATTGAAAACACTAAGAAAAACATTTTTATAAATCTATTTTGAAACAAAAAAAGATAATGGAAGATTTGTTATAAAATGTACTGTCATGTTATTACTCAAGTCACTGGAGAAAACTAAACCGGCATAATGGGGGGGAGTGGATGATGAATAGGGCAGCGGTTCAATTGATAGAGGGCTATGACTGAAAGTTCTGTCTGGAATTTTAGATGGATAATTAAATAACTTAATTAAGTTATTTAATCTGGTATGTAATCTAAGTTTAACTGACTTACTGAGAACTCTTAATAAAACTATAGCCGCTCTTTTGATCTTGTATGTACGATCTCTCCCCACCCAAAATCACCAGCCATGGCACTTTCGAATGGTCAAATGGATTCACGAGACCACTGAACCGTCATGGAGAGGTCCTGCTGCTGCGCACCAGGCTCCTTAGAGTGACTCTGGGTCTCTGCAGAGACCCAAGACAGGAGGTGTGAGAAGGTTACCAGCTCCTGTCTTACCTGTTTTGGGCTGCCCTGGAGCTTCCACATGCAACGTTACGCAGTTACGCTCCCTGCAGCTCCGCCTTTACTTTGGTCTTCCTTCTTCTTGTGACCGTGTGAAGGTAACGATACGAGGATTTTGACAAATGGATGGGTCTGAAGGGCATGGCCCAAGTCCCACAGCCAAGCAAAGTGAACCGAGAGCAGGATCAGGTCTCCTACCTCCTAGACCACCCTCCCACCCAGGCCAATGTCCTGCACCACCTAATGTCTGCTACCTGAGGAAGGACGGTTCCTGAGCTGTATAGCTCCCTACACATCACGTCTCTAACTGGAGACCTCACTAGCTCAGAGCATTCCCCATGCATCTGCATTTTCCTTTGGATGAGATACTTCACGTTGTCATTATTCCTCACGTGAAATGACTCCCACCGGGTCAACATAGCAGTGCTTTAAAAGCGAACGTCCTCCACTTTACAAGGATTAATTCCCTTTGAAAATTAAAAGAAATTACAGCAAGTTTTTTAAAAATGACTATGTAGTCATGTACTGATGAAAAATTTTCTGGGAAGCACCAGCTGAGTCAGCCATTAAATGATCCTTCCAGACTGTTTCTAGATTATTTATAACACTTGACAAAATATTACTAATATTAGACATTGCCAAACAATGTGTCAAATTGCCGCTCTAATTGCTCCACCAGCAACACAAATCCTTTTGCAGTCGCTCACATTTGGATATGTTTGTAAAAACCCAATAACTTCTTTGTGTTATTTTTAAATTGTTATAATTTTATTTTAGATTTCCTGGCAGCTGTAGAACTAGCATAGGGTAATAACCATTCTTTTCATCACAGCACGCATTTAACTGACATTTCCATCTATCTATCTAGAGACTTTTCAAAATCTTTTTTTTTTCAACTAGAGTGCTTAACACATGCACATTTTAAAAAAAGCAATTTTTGCTCACAGTTTAACTTGTGATCTGTGCTTAGGATGCACAGCCTGAAAATAACACTTTATTCTACACATTTCCTTCTCTTTCTTTTATACCTTTGTGAGAGACAGCAAAAGTAAACCTCATTCTGAGCAATTAAAGGCTTTAAGATTTTTAAATTGCTATCACTGTGCAAAACCCAGCAACATGTACCACAAACGAAATAATTTCTAAGGACCCAAAAAGACATTGTGTTAGTACCCTCGAAATTACAAAAATGTAATGAGTGTATATTGGAGCCGTTTGTCAGCATTAGTGGGAATTTAAGATTTGTGGCAATTTCTTAGTTCTTGCTGTAGAACCCGGTGTGTCAGGCAGACAGAGAAGCTGGACTGTTTGAATTAATACACCTACAACAGTCACTGTCAGTTTTGCATCATCTCCATCGGATACTAAGTCTCACAGATACCAAGTCTGTAATGTTTAATGACAATTTGCACACCAACCTGGGTGTGACTCACTCTGGGCAAAAGTGGAGGGCTGCCCCTGCCCACCCACCCCAGCTCCTCAGGGACCTCCAACACCCCTGGTCTCCACCACTGAGAAATGGGCTGCAGACACATCCCTTAAGCAGTTTCCTGTAAAATCATAGGATCACAGAACGGTTTGGGTTGGAAGGGACCTTCAAGACCATCTAGTTCCAACCCCCCTGCCATGGGCAGGGACACCTCCCACTAGACCTGGTTGCTCAAAGCCCCATCCAACCTGGCCTTGAGCACCTCCAGGGATGGGGCACCTACAACTTCCCTGGGCAACCTGTTCCACTGCCTCACCACCCTCAGAGTGAAGAATTTCTTCCTGATACCTATTCTAAATCTCCCCTCTTCCAGTTTGAAGCCATTACGCCTCATCCTATCACTACATGCCCTTGTAAAAAGTCCCTCTCCAGCTGTCCTGTAGGCCCCATTCAGATAGGGAGTCTTCAGATAGGGCCCCTGAAAGGCCGCAATAAGGTCTCCCAAACCACCTTGCAAACCTCTCTTGAGCCGTGTCTGCCTACACCCACGCATATTCACAGATCTAGGCTATCTACACCTCAGGCTTTAAAACTTTGCCTTTAAAAGGTCTTCTCCTCTGTGCAGAAAGAAAATATTGCCTCCCTTAATGTTAAAAAAAACCCCACACTCCAGTTGTATAATCCATCTGCACCAATCTTTTCTTTTAAATTTAGTAATTAAGTTTAGTCTCAGCTGAGAATCAGTATGTCAGATTTCAGCCTGAAGTGAAAATAAATGGTTGAATTATAAATCCCTAAAAATAGAAATTCAGAATGCAATCACTGACACAACCTTCATTTGGGCCCCTGTAGTATTATAAAAGACATTTAGTAAACAACAAGGTAGCTAATGATGCAGTAAGCATTTTCATACAGCACTTAGAGACAACTCACTACACATAATTAGAGCATTACTAGAGTCATCAACTGTCTAGTACATCTGATAAAGAAATGTCACCTGCCTCAAAATATGGTGGCAATTCCAGTTGCCTTATGTCCAAAGCTTTAAAAATCAGAGAGAGAAGACAACAAAAACAAAACTAATGACATAGTTCACATCTTGTTGTTTTGAAGCAGTAAAGAAATTTGGAAGTGAAAATTTCTTTGCTTCAGTGTCATTTGCTGAACTTTGTAATAAGCTCTTACGGGGATTAACAAACCAACCAAACAAAAATGTTGTGGCCATCCCTAAGGAAATGGGTTGGATTATTTAATGTCCGGGCTAAAAGCCTGTCCTGCAAGGGCTGCATGGGACTGAAGAGTGAGCGGTGAAGGCTGGGCTCATCTTGCCCCAGGCTGACTATCCAAAGGCTGAGCGTATTTGTCACCTAGGTTTTTCTTACATGATACGGTGATAGATGTGACTCAGGAGGATGATTCATCCTCTTGAGGCGTTAACTTAGATGGAGCTGAACCGCCTTTGGGCATGTTGGCCTCTCTCAACTACAGAGGGAGCAAGATTATTTGTTTAATCAGACATCCAGCTCTTAAATGACGGGAGTTAAAGGAGATGGATTCCACCCTAAATTCACGGTTCATACAGGTACTCTGTCTCATCCTTTTCTGAATGCAATGACAGAGCAATTCAAGTGATTGCTACCGTGGCAAATAGTACTTGTGCATGAGTTGGAAAGCCTGGAGCTTCCACCACCAATTGATTTCAGTACAGCTGGAAAAATCCATGTTAGCCTCTTGTCTTGGGCTGCACTCGGGCTGCTAACCGAAATGTGGCATTTATGGAGTTCTCTACAAAGACAGAAGTCTCCAAGTGCTGAGCTCAGCACGACACTATTTCCGTGTATTTTCAAACATTCATGAAGGCGACAGGAACTCAGCAAGCAGATTAGCATCGGTGATGTGGAACCACAACGTACACATAAATAAAGTACTGAGTGAATAGTGAATAACTCCAGCTCTACAGGATGTTTGGCAGGAATGGCAGGATTTCAATTATTTGGATGTTTGTTGGAAAAAAAGGTATCTTCTGCACTCAGAAACTAATTCATCAGTTGCATGTACACTTGGAGATAATTCAATGTGCATCCACAGGAATCTCTTCTTGGTCTAATTCTATTCAGTATTTTCATTTATGACTTGGATACAGCAATAGAGAGCAGTCTGTAAAATTAAAATGCCGCAAAACAGAAAAAAACACAAATGACCACAACTCAAGATTACTGTAGTAAAGGGAGAAAATGGTACACGTTCAGAAAGGTGAAATTCAGGTGGGGAAGAGCTTTGCATGCAGCGATACTTCAAGATATGCTGGGAGCGGGAGGATGATATATTGAATATGAGCTGGTATTGTGACTGCTGCAAGAGATGACGTAATTTAAGAAAGGTCAGAGACAAACTGTAGAGGCTGGAGAACAGCTGGGAGACTTAACAGACTTTCAGAAAAACATGACTTTTCTGGAAAAGTTGAAAGATTTGATTTTGTTTAATATAAGAAAAAGCAGGCTAAAAAGACTATTTTGGAGGCGGGAACCAGCAGCCAATTGTTCTTGTCCATTGAAAATGAGGCAAAATGAGATCAACTCAATGGCAACATGAGACATTTTAAGAATTCCTAATTGATCTTCCAGGAGCCGCATTGACAGACAAGACCTCCTCATTTCCAGTGGCTCTAGTGTTGCTTTTTGCTGTTGTCACAGCAGGACAGTTGCCTAACTTGGTATTTAGAAGAACGTGTTTTTGCTTGGAGGCAACACAACATCTAGGACTGAACCCTCTCTTGAGTCTCTTTCAGCTATTCTTTTGAAGGATGATTTTTTTTTCTGACTCATAACATCAAAACCCCCCATATTTGTTCATGTATTACTGTTATGTGTCAGAAAAGAGCCACTTAGGAGAAGAAGAAACCTCTTTGAAGCACAACATGCGTGATGACACATGGAAGACTGCAGCTGTCCCCTTGCCAGTGGTGGCCTGGATGAGAAAGACGTAATGAAAATACACAGTCTCTGTTTAGTCATTGGGAAAAAAGTGGTTTCATAAGCTTGTATTTTCCATTCTTGTTATTTTACCCCCTCGGGGTATTTCTTTCCCTCTTTTCTAAAGGCTCATGTTACCATGGGAAACATGACAGAAACCAGTGAGCCTTGTTAGCCTGGGAGATCTTAAATTATTTCCTATGTGAAAACATTTTAATTCCTGAGGTATAATTTTAAGGTGCTGATCCAAAGCCCATTGTAGTCTACAAAAGGCTTTTCATCAGATTTCAATGCGTAAGAGTTAACTGATTACTCCTGTATTAACATATTCCTGCAATGAGAACACAAAGGATACACTGAAGAACACAGAAATAGCTCTTTTGAAGACTGAAGGAGCCGAGTTTATTAACAATGTAGAAAACCTTTGACTGAGTCAACACAAAGCATTTTTCAAAGTGTTTGGCTCACACAATTCAGAAGTCGATTCGCTGTCAGAGTATTTGTTCTGGACTTGTCAGGAATCTATTGTAGAAGTAACAGCTCTGTTTGCAGAAGTCTCTGCTAAACACTACCACCGTTTCTACTGCCGGATGAGATGTGCTTCTAGCCAATCCTTTCTTCTGAATATGGAGATATTTCCTTGTTCCGCTTTAAAATTGACTGGGTACGCATAAGGAGGACTTGGGAAAATAAGTCAACTTAATAACCTGATGCTTAGCTGGTAATCTGCTAAAATACATCACAAAACTTCAGTGAACATCACTTAACTTTCATTTTCGCATGAGTAACCTTCAGGAAGCTTCACAACTGTGTAATGTATGCAAACATTTTTTAAGAGAAACTGTTTCATCTCGTATTCTATTAATTCATTTACCAAAGGGGAATAGGAGCCTATGGGTTTATTTACATCTTATCAGCAAGCAAAACATTGCAATCTAAAATAATCCCAAGCAGAAATCTGCCAAGAACATTGGGAAAACAGCTTTTCTTGCAGGTGTTAGTATGTGCTGAATCAGAAGTAAAGCCTCAGAAACAGACGGAGAGAAAATAAAGATATTTGTAATGCCTGACACACTACAATTTTCATTTTTTCCAGGATGAGCTTTCTAAATCTTACCCTAAAGTATCTGTTTGAATTTGATTGAAGGTCAACATATTCTCTTTGTAAAATGAAAAGTATCCAATTACCCTGTACATCGGGGAGATAATGCAAGGACAGTTAATGAGATCTGTACAGAAACATGAATATTAAACAGTCCGTATTGCATAACTCGTGTTGCTGTCCCGGGATTTGATCCAAAGTCCACTGGGATCAATTGAAGGATCAGCACACTCAATCCAAAGGGGTTTGGTGCTGCCCCAGATACGCACGTACCCTCTGGGCAGACCCGCGATTCAAGTGATGGGTTGGAGATGGCTGCGCCAGCCCCGAGCACCCGTCCCAGCCCACGTGAGCCTGCTCCAGCCAGCATGTCCTCCTGGGACACGTCACCTTTGCTCTAACACAAAATCTGGCCCTTCTTGTCGGTTATCTGTGTTTGCCGAACAATCACCATCCATCCCTTACATGCTCTATTTCTCCTGCCAGACTTCATGGTAATTATAAGTGCAATTAGTATTACTGTCTAGCTCATAATAAACTATCGTATAGCACAGAGTTCGCAAATGTGCTAGGTCATCTGTAGTTTAGAAGATATATATACCCAGACAGTCAGAGACACACAAGCATGAATTTAAAAGTGTAATTACCCTGAGAAACTTCACGAGCTACCAGGTAACTCAGACCAGCCTGGCTGCCAGTGTCCAGCAAAATAAAGTACTCACAATAGCAAAACGCACATATCTGCCCCAAAATAAAAGCTAGTTACATACATGCACATTTTCAGTTTAGATTTGGCCATTTCACATCCTGAATTAGGCTTCAGCTGATTAGCTGACTTCAATATTCAATTACCTTTTGTTGATAAGAAACCCCCTAATTGAGTAGTAACATCAGACTCTAGAATGGCCTCTATGGATGCTGGAAAGGGGCAGGTGTCTAAATACCACAGAATCACAGAATCCTTGGGGTTGGAAGGGACCTCTGGAGATCATCTAGTCCAACCCCCCTGCCACAGCAGGGTCACCTAGAGCAGGTTGCACAGGACGGCGTCCAGGCGGGTTTGGAATGTCTCCAGAGTCGGAGACTCCACCACCTCTCTGGGCAGCCTGTGCCAGTGCTCTGCCACCCTCAAAGGAAAGAAGTTCCTCCTCATGTTCAGATGGAACTTCCTATGGTCAAGTTTGTGCCCATCACCTCTTGTCCTGTCACTGGGAACCACCAGAAAATAGACAGATCCCATCCTCCTGGCACCCTCCCTTTAAGTATTTATAAGCATTGATGAGATCCCCCCTCAGTCTTCTCTTCTCCAGACTAAAAAGACCCAAGTCCCTCAGCCTTTCCTCATAAGAAAGATGTTCCAGCCCCCTAATCATCTTCGTAGCCCTAATATCTCCCCTCAATGAATTTTACCTTGAAAATATTTGATTTTTGTGTTTAATTATGGAATAACTTTTCATTTCAGAATCAGATGTGGATCCTTATTTGCTGCAGGCAGTATGTATTCACTTATGTATCAGATCCCAAAATAGACCCCCAAGAATAGAAAGCATGAATAACATTTTAGAAAATAATAGATGAAATCTTTATATTTTGGTATTATATTATATATATTTTATATATATATATATATATATACACAATATATATTATATTCCAGTAAAACTACCATTCCTCCTCACCCAGGCCCCTTTGCAGGTTCCTGTATTGGCACCTGCAGCTCCATCCCGCCTCTGCTTAGCAATAACGCAGGGGAATAGCCGTCTGTCTCTGGTGTGGCAATGTCCACTGTAGCCACCAGAGATGCCACCTGTCCTGTGGCCATCTCAAGTCCAACGCCCCGAGAGATCAGAAAATTTACAGATCGTCCCCTCTCAAAGCCACGTGTCTGCAACTCCCCGTGCGAAGGTCACGTCTAGGCAGGCAGGCTCAGGAAAGACGGGGTAAACCGCACGGCTGTGTGAAGCCAACGGGTATTTTCCAAATTATATTAAATCTCTGTGTGAAGTCTGTCACTCGGGAATAGAGTGACCTTGGTTCACTGTAGCTTAATCCTCCTCTAATCCTCCTCTCTACGGCAGGATTACAGTACAGTGAACTAAGAAATTTCTCCTCCTGGATGAGAGCTTCCGTACGGGAGTTGCACATGTTTTTAACTCTCCTGCTGTCACCCTGCGCCGTGCGGCCCCGCTGCCTGTCCCGGCAGCATCCCCGGCGAGGCACCGGGCTGGATCCCCGCTTCTCTCCGCTGGCACGGCCTTATTTTTCAAGAGGTCTGCTGAAATTAATGGGAGCACTGGGAGAACATGGCATACTCCGGACCAACGTTGTAAAATGTTGTATGTCCTGAATTTCATCCCCGAGGAAAATTTTTTGCAGCCAATTATACCAATGGACTTGAATGTGCTTATTTTGTTGCTATTGCTGAACAGCAATATTCTATTTAGGCATTTTAATAGATATAAAGAATAGGGTACGTTTAATGTGTGGAAAGTGCGCAGACGAAATAGTTCCAATTTTCTGATGTTGTAAGGTACTACGCCTGCTGTCAGCTCACGACAAATCAGGTGCCAAGGAGGTCCTCCCTGGGCAAACCGCTCTTTAGCAAAAACAGTATTTTAGTGTCGCTTAATGAGATATTGGATCATTAGAGAAATGTTAGTTTCCAAGGAACAACAGGAGCAATTAATTTGGTCTCACATCACGAAGGGTTGCAGCACATGCTTGTCGGGGGAGGATAATACATCACAAGGAGCCCCAAGCAGGACTAGTGGGCTGTTGGTTGAAACCGTAATGCTTATAGAAGATTTGGACTCGTTTAAAATTTTATCACTGCCTTTTGTTAAAACCAATGACATGAGTTATTTTAAGTCTTGGTAGCATTAAGGTAAGAGGAAAAACTTGGCAGAAACTTGTAGCCTGTGCAGAAAAAGCAGGATGTTGATTTTCCCCCAATAATGGCTCATGTATCTAACTCATTTTAAAAGTTTTGAGTGTTAAATTGGTTTATTTTCTTGGTTCTTACCTTTTCTAGTAGGTCTTACCTAAAATAAAAAATACATACAAGCAGAACATAAAGATCCCAGTCTATGAGTGCAAGCAGTAAATACTTTTAACGCAAACTTGAAATTACTTGTAAGTTAAGAAGATATCTGCAATGACTTTAGTGAAGATACTTACATGGGGTGAAGTCCTGAACCAGTCCTTAGCTAATTCAGCTTTTTGCTGACTGCAAGTGGTATTAGATTAGGCCTAATGAGCTCTCAAGACATTTATGCACATCTCATATGTTAAGAAAAAAACCTGAACTCTGGTATAAACCAACGTGCTTCTCTGCAACTTGTTTTTAAACGTCGCAGAGATCTGCTCCTCATTAAGGCTACACTTGTGAGGTAACAATTAACCACATTTTAATGACTGATAAGCTGACTCTGAGTGATTTTAAGATATTATCTTAAAGGTGCATAGCAATACCTGAACCCCAGGTGTTCTGGATATTTGACTCTTTGCTTCAAAAATTAGGCAGGTTTCATCTACAGATGAATTTTCATCCACGGATGGAGTTTTAATTTATGTACAGGAGTATTTGCAGATTTGGATCACCTTTCTGTGTTGAGCTGAAAGTTATATTTCAAAACAGGAGGTTTGAGGTTTTATTTTAAATTTTTTCTATGCTTGTATGCATGTTAAGAAAAAAAAGTAAGTTGTTTCTATTGCAATGTTTCTACTGCAATGTTTCTACTGTGATATCGACATTCAGAAGAAATCAATAAAAGACTCTTCCACTGTTGGCTGTACAAAAGAAAGGGATGCTGCTATTTTCAGTAATTGAATTTTTGTTTCATTTGTGAAGGTAACGCAGCTGCTTAAAGAGCCTCCCCACGGCGTGCAAGGTACACGCTACCCCCTTGGTCTGCTGATGCTTATGGGAAAGGGGAGTCCACCGAGCCCAAAGGACCGATGCCATCGCCGGGCAATCCTCTGCGGATCCCCAGTGCCAGCCCTGCTGGTTATCCCACCCGGCGCTGGAGGGGCGCGCTCCCACCCCACGCACCAAACCCCAAACAAGACCATGTCTGAACACCTACACTGAGCAAAGAAGTAAACACTTCTTTGAAGATTTACAAAGAATATTCGACTCTCCTTTAAATACTCCCTGTGCCAAAGCTGGATGCAGAAGCCACTGTTGAAATGCGAGATGTGGGGACTTCAGGCTGGCTTTGCTGGGAATATTAATTCAGCCCTAATTACGGATAAGCTTATCCTGCGTGACCCTGCTCAAACACACAGGAGGAAATTAAAGGGTTAATTTAATTTAAGCTGGGAAATTAACCTAGGGAAACTGTTCTGTGCCATGGAAAAAATCAGCTCTTAGTTAGGAGTGATGGTCCTATACAGGAGGGATGCAGGCACTGTATGCCCACTGGGTCTGTCGCTGTTTTCCCACTACATTTTTGAAAGCCCTGAGAGTATTGGGGGAAAATCTGTTGAGATGGAGGGTTTGCACTGAGCGGCAGGAGCATACCTGCCGGGCACAGCTTCTCCACAGGAGCCCGTGCCAGCCGTGGTTCCCCCTTCTTGACTAAAGCATCTCGGCGGAGGAGGATGGAGAGCAGCAATATTTTGTAACCTGCAGATCCCATGCAGCCCATACCGCTTTCAGTGGCACTTCCATTGCAAATCAGAGGGGGTTACATGGATAATTTTTATAGGTTAGTTCAAACACTCTGGTATATAGAAAGTGCCATTTTTCTTCTCCATTTTAAAATGGAAAGTTGATACCTCCTATTACAAATTAAAACAAACATTGGGAGTTAGTGCTAGTTACGTGAAAAATGCTTGAAGTGCGAGAAAACTAACTGGAAGGAACTAACCATTTGGAAATTTGGAGGCCTGGGAAGAGGACAAGCCATGCTGGTGCAGGAGATGGGATGGGTGCCGCTGCCGTCCTTGCAGGAGTCACACAATGCGCAGGTGATGGCAGGAGCTCCCTTGCAGCTTCACTCCCTTCCAGCTTCAAGCTCTTCAGCTGCAGGCAGTGGTGACACCCAAACCACTTGCGTGTCAGCCCTCCGTTGCGGATTCAGATTTGCCCTGAACTGGGTATTGTGGCAAAAGCCTGGGAGCATCCTTTGCTCAGGGTGCAGAAGAGAGGCTGTACGTAGCCACGACACAGGCGCAGGCTTTGGGGGCGTCAAATATTCTCTCCAGGTCAGCACTCAGTGGAGGGTTTGGGGCGCTGAAATGCTCCATGGCTTCAACTTGCTGAAAGAGCTTAAATAAAAAACAAAACAGAACAAAAAAATAACCAACCCAAAAGTCATTGCCTGAGTCTGGGGCCAAAGGAGATATTGTCAGTTGTAAGGAAAATGTTGTATTGCAATATGAAACACACCTACTGTTGGACCGGCAGCTTCTGAGACTGCAATATATCCACTTTCTCCTGGGCACAAGATCAATTGCGAATCCCGCCTGAGCACAGAATTATGCCTCTGAACCTCAACCTCCATTTACAAGGTTTCTTTTCCCTGTGATTGTTACGGCAGCTTTAAAGAGCTGAACTGCATTTTTCTTGGGTCTGCAGAGAACCTGAAATGATCATTGCGAGCACATGAATTGTCTCAAGCACAGGAGGGAAAACCGACATGACAATTGAAATGTCAACGCTGCCGAGGTGTCTTAGCCACTACTGCTGTTTTAGCAAAATCACGAGTAAAGAGCTGATGGCATTTATGGCACCATCCAAAAGTCTTGGCACCAAGACCCATAACTGCACTGCACGCAGCTGTCAGAACGCAGAGCTGTCAGGTTTTATTCCAGCCCTGATGAAAAGTGACTCAACAAAACACCGGACATCAGTAAAAAAACGTGGATCTGAAAAGGCAAATTCATTTCAATGTATTTTAAATGCCTCGATTCAAATAATTTTACTACCAATTCAAAAATAATCCATTACAAAACCTGGAAGCGTCTGAACCGCGGTGGAGTCTGAGAAGGTCGCGCCAGTTCGTGAAGGTGGAAGGTGGTAAAAGTACCTGCCGTAGTGGCCGCCTCCCTCTGCTGAGCTGAGCTTTGTCCTGAAGGTTTGTTGAACAACATGTTTAAGGTGAAAAGCATTAATTGCGTCATCATCATTTGAAAAAGTAACGGAGGGTACAGATAATCAGTGCTCTCTAGTCTGAAAACACATTGACCAAAAATATCACTTCCAGCTTAGCTCTGGGTTTAAAAAAAAAAAAAAAAGTGTAATTCTTTCCGTGTAACACCCTAGTCAAAACCATTTATTAACCAGCTGGTGGCAGTGTTTTCATTAGGAAAAGATAAAAGGTATTGCACACATTTTCCATAAAATCCAGTCTTTCAGCTATTGAAGTGGAAGAATCTTACTTCTTACTTGTTTTCTCCCATTAAAATTCTCAGAAAATCCATACCAGAAATAAAACCCCTCAGTCACTGCCACAGAATACTCTGCTTTTAACAGGTTATATGATGTCAGGAGAGCACAGAGATGTTTTATTTCCCTTTCAAGCTTGGGTGTTGTTTATGCTGCCAGAATGCCGCTTTGTTAGAGGGATCCTTGCTTTTCTGTGCAAGTTAGTTTAGATTTCGAACAGAGATGTTAAGAACGATATAAAAACATGACAGATTTAATATTGGTTTCTACCCACTACTGGGCACTGTGTTTCGAAAGAGAGCGCTAGAAATTGTTTCTGGGAAACGAGAGCACTGCAATATTTCCTTGCTCTCCCCACACAGTCAGCAATGGCGTGTTCCCATCACTCTCCTGAATCTTAATTTAAACCAGACCATAGCTGCGTGGAGGAAAGCTTCGTCTCTCCTTATGGTCTTTATTAAAAAGAAATAACAATTAATCAGCGTTTATCAGAAATACAGACTGCCTTATCTGGAAATACCTCTCACGTGGCCGTCCCTCCCCAGCTTCCAGCAATGAGCCTTGACATGTGATATTTACAGATTTTTTCCATCCTGAAATAACAGGTACCAAGAATACTAAGTGATAACAGAAAGCTATTCTGACCCCTCTGCTTGAGAATAACATCGCACTCCCACTCCGAGGAATCAAACACTCCTCCCCATATGCGCTAGCCATGCCATCTGCACTACCTCCATCTGCTAACAGGCATCTTAAGCCTACACATATGTACCCCAAGCTGATGCCAATACGTGTCGGAACACCTCCTTTATGTCTGGGAATCACATCAGGCTATAGCTAAGAAAGATGTGAAAAAAGAAACGCTTGTTCTAGCGCACAAACCCCTTCAGCAGCTTGGGTGCAGAGCCAGCAGGGCCATTAACTGCGGATCCCAACCGTTGTGCCCCCGCGCTCATGCTCTCCCTCTACATCCCCCCCATTGCACCTAAATTAGTGCAGGTGCAGTAGCTGCAGGGCTAATGCCTCCATGTAGGATATAATGAGGTTTAGGAAAGACTCACGACCCACCGTAAATACCTGCACTGCAGGTTGGGAACGGCCGATTTAGATGGCAGCTCTCCAAGGCTGGGCACTTCTCTCTCTTTTTAGCACCGTGAGTTCTCAGCTTGCGTTGGATTATCCGAGAACCGCTGAAAAACAAAGAATAAAGACTTACTAACTTCAATAAATGTGTTAATCTTTTAGAGAGCGGCACTTACATGCTTTGCTAAACTGGGACGCTTTTTCTACAGGTTTAGGTTGTCAGCTTTCCGCTTGGGTTTGCGTCTCCTTTCTTGTACAGTAGACCAGCAACTCCTGTGCAAGGAATGCCGAGATTGAAAAAAATACATTACTAAATGGGAAAAACCAAACGCGCGCGCATATGTCGCTTCAAGAGGAAATCTGGCATTCAGTTTAACAGAAAGGTCAAAGAGACACTTGACTGCAGTGGCGCTGAAGCTCCTCGCTGCTCGCGGGGCTGGGGAGGACGCGGGGCACCAGCAGCTCCCCGGCTGCCCGCCCAGGTGCCGGGGTGGGCGAGCATCATCGACCTGACACCCGACGGAGAGCGACCTGGGGAGCCTGACAGGCGAGCTGGCAGGAAATCTTCCTCGCTGTGACTTTGTCAGGATTGATTGATTCTCCCAGATCACTACATTTTTTATGATCTGGCATTTTCCAATGGAAAACTGTTTGGAGGAGATTTCTGGCCAGCCCAATTTCAATCCCTTTGGGGTTTTGTTTCATTCCTGGCCTTTT
This sequence comes from Burhinus oedicnemus, assembly GCA_008921705.1. Taxonomy (NCBI): domain Eukaryota; kingdom Metazoa; phylum Chordata; class Aves; order Charadriiformes; family Burhinidae; genus Burhinus; species Burhinus oedicnemus. The sequence goes on along the minus strand of VFFE01007174.1, from coordinate 1,234,102 downwards.
TCAATATTTGATGAGTGAACAATTTCTGCATGGATTGCAAATGTTTGGAATAAAATTTGCCCACAAAACCCCCTAGGATGCGCATTTCATTATTCCTTTCTCAAGTTAGAAAATACTGTAAATATTTCTCAGTGAATAAGTGATTGATGTTTCAATCACATTTGAATTTGCATCCACCTTGGTGTTCTTTCCCTGTGCATATTCCTATGAGCTGGCTGAATGATCATAAAATTAAGCATTGCAGCCAGGAGTGTCTGTGCAAACACGTTTCAAGTTTATTCCACAAATACTTCTCCATGGTTAAGTAGCCATGATGCCAGGGCAGGAGAGAAGGCAGCGTGTGAACTGGGAGCCACACCATAAACAACATGAAACAAACTCCAAAAATATGGTGGAGTACAAATCACAAAAAGGCAGAAAAGATGATGTGTTTGCAAACAGAGCGGGAGCTCACACTGGGACTCATGCCTTGTGTTCATTAATCTTTGTTATTTATTCACTAGCATATAGATCCAATATATGTTTACTTTACTTAATCTGTGTGTTTTGGCAATTGGCATCACAATATAAAATATTTTATATTTAGAGTCTACCTTTTCATGGAGACCAGCTTTTCAGCCAACCACAAATTAACGCTTTGTTTTTGCTTTGCCTCCTAAAGTCTCTTCCAGAAGAACACAAGTAGCTAGAGGAGCTGACAGCAATGGGATGACATAACTTAACGGAGCTGCTGTAAATACCAGAAACCTTCTGCAAAGCACTTGCTGGCCTCCAGTTAGTTTGAATGACAATTCCCATCCCAAAAATGTGAGATTATGATGGTGCTGAGATATTTGCACTATCACATTCCTCAAGGACCTGTGTCATCTCAGGGGTGTCCTCGTGTGTTCAACATCAGAAAACCTTGGCACATCTTTTCTAAACTGTTCACTGCAACGATGATGATGACAGAGAGCAATTCCGTTGGTGCCCCATGCCCTTCAGTGCCAGCTGACTTCTGCTGAAAACCTACTTGCCCACAAGCCCTCCCCTTGTTCAGACTCACCCGCTACTAAACGTGCATACCACTGAAAGACGGTGAGGAAATGGCTGAATCCTTATCTGGAGGAGGATTTCCAAAACAAATAGCATTTGAGGCTCAGATTTGGCTTTTATTGCTCCCGGCATCTCAACTCCATTCGAGGCTTTTGAAATCCCCAAATTTTCAAATATTCCTCTGTCTGCTTTTCTACTCAAAATGCTGTTCATCCAGAGAACTTATGGCCAATCCTTATTACCCTTGATAGCCTTTTGCGGCCTTTTCAGTCCCCTTTGGTTGGCTTTGTTGACGTTAGAGGGCAGTCTTCCATTTTATTGCTTTTTTCCAAACATATTTTAAATAGCGCTTATTGCAACGTGCAGAACCGGCAGCGCTTTGGCAGGCTAGGGGTGAGGGGAGAAACGCGTTCAAAACAAAATGTTGCTATTTTCATTTTAAAAACTACTACAATTCTGCAAATATATTCTCTCAAATACCACATTTGCATGATCTTTGTATAGCTAGGAGGGTATACCATTTAGAAAATGTAACAGACATAAACTGTTTCACATTGCAACAGCTATCTATGAAGGCTCGGTGATTTCCCAGCAGGAACTGGAGTGAATTAATGCAATGCAGCCGTTCCTTGACATTGCGGGGTATTAAACTAGAGGTGGCTAAAGGTGACTACTCTGCACCTAAGTTTGATGATGAATATCTCTAAAATCCTACAATCTCTTAAATTCACTTCAAGAGGCGGTTTGAAATCAAAGACAAGCCATAAAAAAAAAAAGATGTCAAAGACCAAAAGTTGCTTTAAAATGTGTAGGAAATGTATTTCTGAATCAGAGACTAAGAAATGTCTCATAGTCATAAAACCATAAACCATCTATAATGCCATTCCAACATTCAAAGTGGTAATATTCATATATCAAAGCCGAGGTGCTGTTAGCTTCCAACTTTTTTAGGATGGCATTCATCTTTATGACAAAAATAATTATGGAATGCTAACCTGCAGCACTTTCAAGCTCACGGAGAAAAAAGTACCACGTCTCCCATCTCCAGCCCCACCAAATTTAAAAGGCTAAGCTTGTGATCATGAAAATGAAGAAAGAATAAAATATACATACGTTGTAGACTTTTATATCTCTGGGAACTTTTTTTCTGGTGCAAATATGCAGGACAAAAAACCACCCCCAAAATACAGAAATTGCTCAGAGATCCAATTTTAGCCGGTCCTTTCTCCTCTGCAAATCTCCTCCTTCATACCATCACATACTGGTTATCCATCGTTCTCACAATTAGTTATTGTTTGCGCTACAGTAGTACTGACATGCCAAATTAATTTGCACCGGCTAGACACCACACAAATTCCAGATAGAGAGCGTGTACCAGCCCCGGCAGCAGAAAATCATGTCAATGTAACAGAGGAAGGAAAAAAAGGACAAGTTCATATTTTTTGGCCGTAAGAACCCAAGTGCAGAAATAGTAAGTAACCTGCCCAAGGTGACATAGGGACTGTGAGGAAGCTTCCTATAAGGAAAAGGAGAAATGGCTCCATTTTTTTTATTGATTTTTTTTTGCAAGGCTCCATGTCAGGCGTACTGCATTCCCGCCTGGGCTCGGCAGTCCTGGGTTTGTGCTTCTGCAACTCCACAGCATAAAAATATACGAAAAATCTCTTCGCTCTTCCCCCACTGGCATGCGAAGTTCATTGTTTATTTATGGTAAAATTGAACCATTTCCTGAAGGTCAAGAATTTTAAAAGTAACTCTCAGAAATAAGAGTTTTCATGCACTCTGAGACAGGATCCCCTGGAGAGCGGTTGTGTTTGCTTTTTCTTCCCAGTTTTGTTCAGTTAGTCCTGAACAAGTACTTACCTCGCTGCTGTTACTGACCGTTACTGTATTTAACAAAGCATTCAGAAAAATATACAACTGTGTTGGGATCACTAAAAAAAAAAAAAAAAGTGAAACTACTGAAATATCATTTGCTGCGACTATTGGTAAACGCCAGCACTTTAACAGTAACCAGTATGAGTCTTGTGGAGACTCGATGAGGAAGACTGATTTTTTTCATGATTTGCACAGAATAAAGACTCTGCATTTGTTGGAAACACATTAAAAAAAAATATATATATAAGTCAAACTTACAGAGTGAAATTCTGTCCTACAGCAGCACGAAGGCCAGGACCTCGTCCCTACCCTACTCTCTATACTGCAGGGGAGGAGCTGTAATGAGCTAATGCAAATGGCGTGATGGTAATGAATAATCGTATCGTATATTCCCCCACTAACTCTGCAAGCACTGAAACAAACACTTTCTAATTAATGTGTCAAATGAAACTGTCTTTAGCCATGAGACCCTTAAAATGCTGTGGGTTTTAATGCAGAATATCTATATTCATCTAAAATACCAGGTATTTTACATAAACAAAAAGTGAAATAATTAAATTTGGCTTAGCAAAATATCCGCATTAGGTTAGTGACCAAAACATCTAATTTTCATTTTAAGGCTGTAGCGCCTATGGTATTATTAATTAAGCAGCGCTCCGGGCTCAAAGGGACAGCCTGGGTGACAGGTGAACAGCACGAGGAAGGCAGCGAGGGTTCGCCCTGTGCCAAAACACCTGACTGAGAATCTTAGAATCACAGAATAGTTTAGGTTGGAAGGGACCTTGAAGATCATCTCGTTTCAACCCCCCTGCCATGGGCAGGGACACCTCCCACTAGACCAGGTTGCTCCAAGCCCCGTCCAACCTGGCCTTGAACTTCAGAACTTCATTCTGAGAACGTAGGGAAGATAAATGTAACTCATTTCCTTAACACAAGCATGTAAATGACACATTATTCGTTGATCATAAGGAGTGATTTGTAAAGTTCAAATACACAAATATGCAAATTGACACAATGCTTTACATGCAAAAGAGCAGACTATCAAAACTAACTGCAGCAGAGCAGACCTGAACCTGCTGCCTATCCCGTTCTCATGCACACCCTCCTCCTACGCTGGGAAAACACGCAAAGACAACAGTGCATCATCAAGCACCTGGGCATCAAAAACAGTAGTCTGGTGGCAGAAATTTAGAAAAATGCCAGCTTGATACAAAAATAGAGAAACTGGTTGGGCTTTTCAAAGTGCTTTATTGGCTTGGTGCTTGAGTTGCATCAATTCGAAATCGAGATTGTGCTCTGACACAGCGTCTTGCCCAACCGCTGGCAGTTAGGAGCATCCATGAGAAAGCCAGTTACATTATTGTACATATTTGCAGATAGGCAGAGAAAACAATAAATAACAACCCACGTTTGCAAGTGGGAAAAGAACAATTTTTTTTTGGTTTATAAGTATCTTTTCATAGGCCAATTACATCAATTCCACCCACATGGGTCATTTGTCTTCTTTCATTTAAGGTTGTTTAAAGTAATCAACAGGATCTCCATGCATCAGTTAGCATACTTCATTATGTTCAGCAATCAGGATTTGGCCTTAAATTGCTCTGTAAGCTTCTCCAGTCAATTTTCCTACATTGCCTCAAGTGGCTGTAAGGAACCTCATTAATAAATGGACATGATTAGATCACATAACCAAGAGTAACCAAAGATAAGAGAGAATATAAATAGTGTATTAAGTGAAGTTTGTTTTCTTCCAACTGTGCTATTTCATTAAAAGATATAGAAATATAGCATTTGTAATTCCCTTGCCCATCTCGAGGGCAGACAATACGGCAGCGGCCAGAGTCCAGCACTCCGGGCTAGCCCACGCTCGGCGTGACTTCTGATGCCAAACCATCAAACTGAGTCAATAACGAGCAGTGGAATAGCTTGTCCCCTTGACTGACACGTTGCTTCTTTGCGTTATGGTGCACTTCAGCCAGCACCAATTGCTGTCTAATTAAGTGAATGACTTAGCATCCTTCCTGACGTGCCATGGTGTCTTGCGCAACAATAATTTTGCCATATTTTGAATGTGAAAATGAATTTGAAACTGAGAAATATGAAATGAAGTGGCATTTCACAGGATGCACTTTGCCAGGCATCACTGAGCAGCAGAAAATATGCTCGTGACTGTGCTACTCCCATCATCCAGGAAGATAACAAGATTCACATTGCCAGCAGGAAAGAATAATTTGCAGACCTGGATAAAACTAAAAAGCAAAAAGACCAGCAGAATCAAACACATCCCTTGTCATAACATGGGGAAACCAAAGGGCACGGCTGTTCAAGAAGCCAGGTTCTTTTATCCAAAATACCTAGAAGTGTAGCAAAAGCCCTTCCGACTTCAAACCAAGACCATGTGGTATCTCTGAGACATTTCCACATAGCGGGGAATGTTACCACAACCGCCATTCAGTGGCTTCAAGAAAAGCATTAGCAGTGGGACTCAGTTCAAAATTAAGACAGCTAAATTTATAGCCTGAAAGGAGATGTCTGTACGTGAATTGTATGTCTAACCTGCCACCGCAGTCAACTGAGCTCTGTCTGGTATGTCCAATGTATTGATGGGTTTTCCAACCCTGTACAGATATACGCCATTCGGAGACACCCTGTGGCTGTGGGTTGCAGACCGTGCTGAGAAAGATCCATCAAACACCACAGATGGGCACAAGCATGAAGACCCTGGCATTGGAAAGGAGCTCCATCAAACAGGCTCCTACCAAAATATTTCATGACACCAGGTCTTTGTTTACTGTAAAAATATTCTAAAACAGCACTGTAGAGGATTATCAATGAAATTGTTAGTGAAGAAGAGCAAATGAAGATGATCCAAAGGGCAAATGAAGACCAGTGAAGATGATCCAAATGCCACTAAATGGCAATGATTTTTTCCCCCAGTAGTCATTTTTACTTGTACATATTCTCCCTTTCCCGCTGTATTTTGAATCAAGTTGAGATTCATTTGCTCTTTTCATTTACTTTACGATTTTACTTGAAAACAAAGTAAACAAAACTCTGCAATATGTATAAGCATCATTTACTTGCTAGCATACCTTCTATTAAAAAAAAAAAAATAAGTGTTTGGGGGACTGAAATCACTCTAGAATAATGCTTACTCCTGTATTTACATCTCTGTGATTAACAATAAATTTACACAATCATCCTTGTAGATCTTGGGTTCATCCAAGTGTCATGCTACTAATTACAATGCTAATGAAGACACAGAGCCAACCGCAGTGGCCTGGGCTCCTTGCGGAGCTCCCAGCTCCAGCGTGTGGCTGTGGTTTTGAAATGCCAGTGATGCCATGGTCTGCAAATTGAGACACGGTGGGCTAAAAGAGACAGTAGGCACAAACCACAAACATCAGTGAGGATGTTTTTTGGGAAGAAAAATCTATTAGTACATATAGCTGCTGTGAGGTGCTCAAGGGTTGCCATAGAGATTCACTGGATTCATTCGACCGACTGTAAGAAGCGAACACAAAATACTCTTACCATTAATACGCTGAAGGTCTGATCCAAAGCCCGTTGAAGATGCTTAGTAGCTTTCTGTTGACTTCAATGAGTTGTGGATGATGTCTCGAGAGCAGCACTTGATAGCTCATTTCTTATCGCATTGAGCCCTTTTATGTCCTCTGAAAGGTTCATACTGAAGACTTTGAGAAGATAGGTCTCAGTTGATCAAGCTTTTAAGATATGCTTAATTTTAAGCATAATCAACCCAATGACTTCAAATCCAGTAGGGTATTAGAAGAAAAAGTCTTTCTATCACCACAAAGGCAGAAAAATTCCCCCCTGGCTCTAAAACTGCCTACTGGAGTGAAGTCTGATGCACAGCTGCATCATTTTTTCAGTCAACAAGCTACATTCTCGGTTTGGTTATGCTCACTAACTGTCTCATGTTAGGGTAGGACAATGAGCTCAGCTTGTTTTCTTAAAAAAATGTAATGCCATACTGTTTCACTATTAAAAATAAATTTAAATATAGTGAAACATTCTGTCAGACTAATAAAAAGCATATCTTTGACTTTTTTTTATCTTTTTCCAAACTCTTTAAATGTTTAAGCAGACAGCTCATCAATGACATATTGCATAAACGCTTCACTGTTAGAAGTAATTTCTCATGCTGAATCTTTAAAGTGCCAGAATATCTGATAAGTCAAATTTTTATTTTCTTTATATGACAAATGCTTAATAGTTGTCTTAGAGTCTTTCTGCACTATGATTTTTATCTGTATTTTATTACGGTAATAATAACATCTAATATACTCTCTCATATCTATCTTGTTCTTTCTTAAGGTCAAAATTATATCCAGAGCTAAAAGCAGCAAGAGACTTCCTGTCTTCCTTTCAGTATCTTAAGGCAATAAATTACCATCTACAGGCAAATAATAGCAAATTAGGAAATCTAAACGTGATATATATATACTTTAATATATGCCTGGTAATCAGAAAACCAAGTATTGGTATGTCATTATAACAACTAATTTTCAGCCTTGCAAGTAAATTAGATGCTATTACATCAGGCTCTTTAATTGCCTTTCTTGCCAATAATCTGTGAAGAAGAAAAAAATGTTAATTCCTCCTCCTGTCTTCAGGCAGATTTCACTCGTTCATATTTTATTGGATTTGTTCTTGTTATTTTCACCTAGTGGTGGACCTTAGCTGCCTCCTTCAAAGGCACAGCTCATTTTTAGGGAGCAGAGGAGCAGCAAGCAAGGTGCAATAACATGCATGGCCCTTTGCAAGGTGCCCTTCCAAGGATGGGGATGGGGATGGGGATGGGGATGGGAATGGGGATGGGGATGGGGATGCAGCACAGGCTCCTGCAGCTGCAAAGCAGTGGCAGCACAACTCCAGGGC
>VFFE01007174.1:1207028-1225819 GCA_008921705.1 Burhinus oedicnemus | reverse complement strand
AAAAAAAAAAAAAAAAAAAAAAAAAAAAAAAAACGGAAAAAAAGAGAGAGATAAGAAAAAGTAAAATTATGGATTTGTGTATTTGCCAGGACTTGTTCAGTATAAAAAAGCACAGCAGAAACACAAAAACAATTTATGCTCAGACTGACAAGCATGAACTGTTATTTGCTAAGGATATATCATATTCAAAATCAGACTTGTTTTGTAGCTTTCTAGAAAACTCAGCTGTGGAATTTCTGCTATAAAATACTGATACTGTTACAATTATGTCTAAGGTATGAAATGAATTGTTTTCTGTGATGTTGACCAGTTGTGACATGTAACACAGTTTCCCTAGAGTAGCATGCAGGTTTATTCCTGTAAAATGAGATTTTTTCAGTTAGCAATGAAACTGCATCTTGTTATCACTTGTGTGAAGCCATGTAGTTTAAATGACAGATAAGAGAAAATGAAAATACCTGCAAAGCAGAAATTTGGGGGAGGAAGATTTCTAGTAGTTACGACTAGTTATGGTAGCAGCTATGACTAAACTGACTAAGGACAAAATAGCAATGGGAATTTTAAAAAGCCTGGTTTAAAATCCAGATAGGTTTATGCACACTTTCCTTTTACCTGCACTTTTCAGTATGAAAATGTAAACTACATAAAAAAGTTTTGCAAATTTAAGTTACATTTAAACTAACATTGAATTTAAAAGGGAACATTTCCTGGCATGTCCATAGCTGTTCTGTGCATCTTTCATCCTATCACGATTTACCAGCTAGCTGACTATCTGTCTAAAAGGAATACTCTGCCATCATTTCTAAAGCTGTCTGTACTGCGCTCCTGCCTGGGACACGGTTGCATGCAAACGGGGTTAACACCTGCCTGCACTGGAACTGATGGAAAAATTGCCATTAGCTTCACTAAGATCAGTTTTAATTCATTATGCTATTATTTTTATGAATACTGCTTAGTACCTAACATTTTTTCTGTCCTGTGCGTATAAAAGGAAGATTGATGATCCTTTCTGCGAGCAAGAGCATGCAGCGAGTCCGTAGAGCCGAGCAGGCAGGCGGCTCCCCAGCCACACCGCTTCTTGTGCCACGGGCTGGGATTTTTCCCCAGACCGAAGTTTCTCCCTAACAAGAAGAAATGCTTTCTGCAAGAAACCCAGGCACAGAGAAATCCCCCTCTGAATTTTCAGCTGCTGTCTCCCAGCCTATACAGGGACTTATACTGCTGTATAAACGACTGTTATTTCGACATTTGGGATATTCATTTACACGAAATAATTAAGCTCATTTCACCCATTATATCATCACCATAAAGACACCCCTCGAGAAGTGTGGCGAGTCAGATCAAGCTGTGTCTAAACTACCCGTGATCAGAACGGAAAGATGATTCGGCATTTACAGAAGTAAAAGGTTCGGAGGAACCAGGCGATGGATAGATTAAGGCTAACGGGAACCTCGCGTCGATGCAATAAACGGCCGCATGAGTGGCCACCGTTTCTGCTAGCAGCACATCACCTTAATGAAAAGATAACGGTGCAAAACACATCAGAGGAAACAAAGAGATCTGAACTATCGCCTCAAGAGCTGATTTTACAGCAATAAAGGAACAGGGTGTCTAAAGAAGACTTTGTCCAAAGCAGGAATATTGAACATTGTTAGAAATAAAATATCTCACTCCCGTTGGCAAAGCCGTAAATGACGCATGCACAGTTTGACCAGCAATCTGGCACAGTAACCTGGTCGAGATCAGCACCTGAAAGGATATTAGCGTTATTTAAGTAACCCGTTCACTTCGGTTTTACAGGCTGTTCTACTTTCTTCCATAGTTCAATCAAATTTGTGTTGCTGATTCCATGCAATAATTTTCCATAACTTTATACAAGTATTTCTCCTTTACCTACACACTAACAGTGACAAATAAATTTACTGGTTTATGAACTAGCTAGCAATAAGTGAAATAAATACCTATATCTTATTGTACCTATTTGATATAAATGAGGTATTCAGATGAAGTGGAGAGGGGATTGATGTTTTTCTCTTTTCCATACAGTATTTCAACTTCAGCATAAGCTCCCCACACTCTACATTAAATATGCAATAGATTTCTCACATAATTATTTTAGAGGCTTGCATATTTTATTAGTAACTAAAGCAAAAATTGAGCTATACTCCAGGAAAATTAGGTAATAATATTAACCAATAGCTTTAATACAAGAAATGTCTTTGATTTTATAAAAAACCAACAACAACAAAGAAACAAGCAACCAAAAAAATTAATTTAAATAAAATAGCTATTTAAAAGAAATGAAGCATCTGATCTTCAAGTAAGTAGGGAGCTTGACTTACCGTGGAATGGACAACTGGGTAACCCGAGCACACAAATGTCATTGAGATCCAAAGAATGAAAACAAAGTTTAACCTGCATAGGCTTCAAAGAAAAACACAGATCCATTAAAATTTAAGACAAAATCAAGCAAAACTGCATGCATACACGTGAACACACAAACAGTATATTTTCTCCATACACCAAGTAATCTGCAGTGTCTTTACCTGATCATTTTTTACTCAGGAGCGCACATGTAAGTACACGCAGTTACACTACCAAATTCCTCGCATATCCTTTCAGTTCTTTCTTAGATGACCATTTTATACCAGAGTTCAGGAGTGAAAATGTCATCAAAGCTGATTTTATTATGACTAATTGGTCCTTGTTTGGCCTTTTCTTCTTGTTAAATGGGAAAATGGCAAGAACACACATCCAGCTGCCATTATGAAACTACCAATTGATTTCATTTAAAGTGTTCCATTAAAATGTCTCTCAAGTGGGTTTACTGTTAAGTCTGTATCATCATCGCAAATATGGTCAAAGGTCTAAAGATTTCAAAAACACATTTCAAGAATTTTTTACCACTGCCAATATATCATATTAAGACCTTGTAAAGCCTGGCTGCAAAGGAAAAGCAGTAAAAGTGCACTTTAAGTAGAAAATTCCTCAAAGAATCTTATTAGACTCAGAACAGCCACAATACATTGAATAATACGTAACAATATAGAGAGCTTTTTCTTCCCCCCCTTTTTTTTCATGCTTAATTTTTAATGCACACAATTTTTAAGTGTTTTTCTTAGAACTTAAGTTATTTGGACATTAATTTCTTCTCTTGCATGCAAACGTATCTTAGCCTATGTTAAGTTTATTCAAGCAAGTCTTCTGTAGGATTAATAAATTCTGTTAATCTCCATCAACGTAGCAAATGTTTAATGTCTAAGAGCATCATTTGTTATTGCAACAAATTTAATTGCGCTGCATTTAATTTAATCGTGTAACATTTTATGGGGTCCTGTGGTTTATTTATACAGAGTACTGTCAGAGTCCCACAAAGTCTGTGAATGTTAGACTGCACAGGCAAGGGAATGCTGAAAAACATTAAATTATTTTTTTTTTCTTAGCATGAAAACACTAAGGAACTTGTTTTGACAGGCACCCAGTGCTAGCCATGCACACCAGTGACTCAGTAGCCTCAAACGTTGCATTTCCTTCAGTGTTTACACTGAAAAATCAACGTACAAGAGCTCCAGAAGGGAACTCTGTGTGAGTCTTTGGGGAGATCTGAGCTGTTATAAATTATGGCAACTTTAACTGGAACATTCAGTCTCCCGATGTAGATGCATTTAATTCCAGAAGGTAGAAAGCAGTAAGGCCTTCCGATAAGGCCAGAAGAAATACAGTGGCATGTAGGAGCCTTTAACAGGTTTTAGAGAAAAAAATCACAATTTGATCTCAGATTATGGATGGATATTTTTTCCTCATCACTGTATATGCCGTTGCTGTTCATGCCAGTGGTTGATATTTAAAAAGTATGTGTTTGTAGTTGCTGGTAAAGTACTTCAGGGTTCTTCAGGACCAACAGGACTATAGAAATATAAGACGAAATTAGTCTCATTTAAACACTGCAGTAAGCAATCCGTTTATAAAAACCGTCAAGAGAACATTTGACTATTTGCATATTCAGTATGTGTCCTCTTATTCAGAGAGAAAATCCTTTTGTTTGAATTGAACATCCCATTCCGACTCGTAGAGGACCTCCAACTCCAACCGATAAGCGGATTAGCCCGTGTTTCTGCTGCAATGAAAAGCACGTCTGGTTGGATTCTGCTTGAGCATAGTTTAGCGTCAGCTTTCATTGTATCTGCATTTAGTTTAACTCCATTTTAATATAAAATTAACCTTCACACAACATTATTTGTGGAAGATGAGGGACAAGAAAAGCCTTTTGATTAAAGTTCAAGATTTCTAGGTTTTATGTGGAGTCTAGTGACTCTCTGGGTAACCTTTGGTGCATTATTGACTTAGTTTTTTTAAATCATGAGTTGTTTGAGTCCCTGGTGACCCCCCATTGTGCCTGGTCAGTACCTCCTACACTTACCATTATCACATCCCTTTAAAACAGTGGATTTGGCCACATTTCTAGCTCATACGCTTTGGACATGAGAGGTGCCCAGAGTCTTTCTCCGTAGGCACCTTCAGCATGAGCAGGTGGTGAGAGGACAACCAAGCAAGGCTACCAAGCAGCTCCCAGAGGACACCAAGGAGATGGCAATGTGGGCCCGGACAGGACGAAGCTTTGTGGAACCTGGAGCAAAGCAGCAGATTACAGAAACTTTGAACGACACAGGAAGACAGCTCTTCTGTGACTTACTAAGGAAGGACAAAAAGATGATCAAATACGGTCATTGAGGACGTTTCACACAGCAGTGGGAAAGGGAAAGAGGCTCACACGGCAGCAAATCTTCCAAGGACTTTGCAAAACCAATCGCATTTGCTCTGAACACTAGGAAGAAAATAATGGTTAACCTGAGGGTTTGCATGTATTTCATTCATGCTCGTATTACAAATGCTCACAGTAAGATCTTTCTTAGCAAAACTCTTTAGCTTACTTTCTGTTTCCAGTTCTGCCTAAAAGTCACCTATAGCAGACTGCGGTCCTTAGGATGTGACTCTAAGAGGAGACAGGCATGTAATGTTTGGGTTTTTCCCCCACAAAATCCAAGAGCATATTCCACCTTTCCAAAGGCTTTGATGAGCTGAGCAACCACAAACTGCTTTCACACAAGGCAGTTGCAGATTGCAGCTAGGCGACTACGAGTTATTGAGGCATCACCAGCCCAGAACTGGGCTCAAGGGGTTTGTCCACCTCGGAGACCCACAGAAGTGATATTGTCTGAACAGAGTGAAGACTTAAGCTCTCACATTTTCTTCTCGCTTCTTTGAGTTTATTTTTCTAGCTATTCAGGATGTAATTTAACACACCACAACTGTGATTTGCATGCATAAAGTGTATATGGAGATTTAGATACATTCAAGATATTCCCACTTCAGGTTTGGATGGATCAGGTTTAACAGAACAAGTGGCAATTGACATTTCTGTCTTCTACTCTGTCTGCAGAGCACCCAGTCTGAGGCTTTGCTCCCAGGTAAGGTTCATCGGCAGGTATCATAGGTCATATGAATCATTAAGAACCATAATAAAAATTCCAAGCATCCATAAAATTTGCATTTTATGAGAATAGATTAGCAGCAATGCCTTCCGCTTCCCTGCAAAACCAACAACATCACCTCTTCCCTCCTGCTTGCTTTGTTAAAGGAACAGTGTATCGCACCTCGCTGCTGCTCTCATTTGGTTTCCCCCAAAAAAACATACGAAACACAACACAAAGGTTGCCCATAAGCCTAGCGAGCCTTGCCACTCAATAAGCTTAATAGGCCTATAAGCTTTATAACGTGATATTTCCCTCCCCCGCCACAGTAGTAAATCTAAAGCGTTTCAACTGGCATCGTATACCTTTCCTAAGGGATCAAAACAATAAAAATCAAAGAATACACCAAAACCTGTCTGTATCATCCATTGGTACAACCCCAAACATTGCAAAACCAAAGCAAGTTAGTGGTCTGGATAAAGGCAAGGTGCTAAATCTCGTTGGTCCTCTCTAGGATGCTCACCGTGAAACCTCAGCACGGCTTACTTTGGAGACAGTTGCCTGGGTGTTTTGCTCCAAGCTCAAATTTTTTCTTGCTTTCAAGAACATCAAGAAACCAAAGAGCCAGGATGGCTTGCTTTGAGATCATAGCAAGGTGCAAAATGGAAATTAATCATACCCACAGCCTATAAATCTGTTTCTGGCTCAGTGATAATAGAAAATCCCAGCAAGACACAAAGACGGGAGAAAAACAGAAGTCAGAAAAAATGGGTTTATTCCTTCGGTCGTTACTGCTGGGTTGTCACTACCAGCAAGGGTAGTGAGATACAGCCGAACCCTCTGCTTGCACCACTGAGATCTCTTCTACGGAGACACAAAGGAGCTAAGAAGTTGCTGCGGGATGCACACTTGGCTATTTCTGTGTGTTTCCCTGCCACGATCGTTTCTAATCCCACTAAACCTGGTTACGCTCCAGAAAGAGCACGGCCCTGGCTGGCCGGGCTGAGGGGTTGGTTACAAGGCCAAACGGTGCAGCCGGGGGGAAGCACGGCTCTTGCCTCCCCTCCTGCCCTTGGAAATTTGACCGGGCAGAGACTGACCATCTCCGACCACTCCACGAGCGCGCAGCCCCGGTGCCCGCGGGCTGGAGCCTCTCCTCTGTGTTATTTACTCTACTCCTGTGCCGCTGGGGTGTTTGCACAGGCGTGCTCTCCGCGGAGGAGCCGATAGTCTCATCAAAGGTCAGGTGCATATTTTCCAAGTCCACCGAGGCCCGCCTTGGCTGCTGGGGATAAACAGCTCCGCGTTCCCGTTTCAACTTCAGGAGTTCTCCAGAAGGAGAGACGCATTTATTGAGTTTCGTTTTGCTCGCTCACGCTGCCGCCCGCAGAGCGGAGCCCTGCGGGTGATGCGCTGCTCCAGCCCCTTGCAGACGGGGACGGCTCCAACGCTGAGCCCTGCCGCTGCGGCCGCCCCTCGAAAGACACACGCCTCATCTTTAAAACCTGATTTTCAACGCAATTCCACTGCGGCATCAGGCACCCGCTCAGCCTGCGTTAGCGATGGTGAAGGCTCCAGCAATGCACCTCCTGACGCACAGAAAAAGGAAATGAAAAAGGCGTTAAAGCAAGAAGCAGCACGGCCACTCCTGCCTCCCACTCCGTAACGGCGGCTGGTCGGCTTGATTTGCCTGGACGGACACTCAGCAGCAGGAGGTGTGCAGCAAGCGAGCGGTGTTAGACCACGTAAGGAACAGGGTGCAAGATTTGTGGGCATACAGAGAATGTGAACCTCGGGGTCCAGGTTGTCACCCAACTTCGAAGCGCTTCTGCATCATCGGTGCTGTGCACGTCACTGTTGCCACCCAACTTCGAAGCGCTTCTGCGCCATCGGCGCTGTGCACGTCACTGTCACCGCAAAGGGGATGAAGCTGCAGTCTGATCCCCTGTGCCAGAAGTAGAAATTGGCTTTAAAGTCACATTTTCGATGCTACCTCAGATTGTTGGCTGTGTCGTAGTCACCATCCTCTGCATTTTAAAGTCTAAATCATCATCTATAATTATATATATTCTTTCTCCTGGCTACAGTCAATGTACACGGAGACGACGTGGGCAGGGACAACGTGAATTTCCTTACCTGGGTCCGCCAGTCCCACTCCCCGGCACGGGGCAGAGCTGCTGAGTGCGTCAAATTGTGCGGTGACGTAAAACCTGAGCCTGCGATACCAAACATCACCCTCTCCCACAGACGGCAGCGCATGGCACCTTGCAGGCCCTCTGCCAAGTGCACAAATGTCCACGCGACTTCTGCTGACGCTACCACGTTCCTGCTGTATTCTACGGGAAATGACAAGAATAACGCTTTTGGCCAAAACATATTTAAACGCGGCAGAAAATATTTCCAATTTATAGATGCTCTTGCATTTTTGTCAGATTCCTTAGCATGCCGTCAGAAAAACAATCTGCATGAAGTACAACATGAAAAACAAGCTCGCGTTTTTCTCCATGCACCACCACCAAATGTCAAAGTCATTTGATAATTTATCTGGAGGAGGAAAAAAAAAAAAAAAAAGCAGAGCAGACAAAACTTGCTCAACCCGTAAGGGGAGACTCAGCTGAAAAGTGGTGGTAATTAACATTTTTGCTCTGCTTATTTGTGCATGCCAACATAATGTATGCATTCGGAAATTTCTCAAATAGACCCTACAGGAAGTTGCTGCCTGAGAAAAGATGTCAGCGCGGAGCTAAAAAGACACCTGTCAAAGCTGAAACCCAATTTCTGTTCAGATGCAACAAAGATCTCGATGATCTGAGAAAGTCTGAATAGTTGTTGAAGTAGAAGCAAGAAAGAGAAAAGAGCCTAGATAGACAAGAAAAGGCAAAGCTTTTTGAGGAGAGTGAGGAGAAAAGGATGTAGGAAAGCCTGATGTGACTTAAGAAGAGGCGATCAAACTTTAAAGGGATCAAACTTTAAAGGAGTGGAGGAAAGCTAACAGAAATGGTATAAATAGTAGGGAATAGGGAGAAAGAGTTGGATGGTTTTGAAGGGCGTAATTTTTTATGTATGTTATTGCACTGTATCTCAAGGTTCTCCAGTGGATAAGGCTAAGAAAGACAAGGAAAACTTAGCTGATATTTTTTATTATGCTAAGATGTCAACAGAACATTCTGGCTCAAGCAAGTTTGCGTATTTTCATCTACAGAATCTCAGTACAAAACCATTTTTTTCTGCTCTCTAAGTCCTTGAGATGTCATACCAACAAGCACTATGTCATTCGGGAATGGAAAAAAGGGAATGACGTAGGGCAAAAGTTAGTCACGGTAGCACAGCTAACCCAATGAAACAATTACGGTTGGGAGGCAAAAAGTGGGACACAACCCTGTGGACCTGTACTAACTGCAAGGTCAGTGAGGAACACAGAGGATACCAAATGCTCATCAGGATACTCACCATCTACAGATTGGACAGAAGGGGGTGGCTTGCTCACACCTGAGCAGGCTTTTATGCAATCTGGAGTAACCTTCAGGGTGGAAAACAGGTCAGCTGGACACAGAACATCTGTCTACGGTCTCGTTTCCTCTAAAAACAGTCCTGGTCTGATCAGCTGGGAGAGAAGCAAAGTTACTTCTCACTTGGCACAGAATTATAAGAAAATATCCAAATCACAAATCAGGGGTGGCTCATTTCCTTCTGAACAGGCAACATTTACGAGGGAGAAATCTCAGCTGTTCCACAGATTAGCTCTTGGCATTTCTGGAGAAGGGTAAGATGCCAGTTTAAATTTGTGACACAAGACCTAAAGTACCTTTAGGAAATAAGTGGCTACATCTGGAACAGCAGTCATCATTTGTAGGAGGTGAGAGGACACACCTTTTTTTCTCCAAAATGCGGAGCATTTTCCATCTGTTCTTCATGCTCTTTTAACTCACCGCTATTTTCTTTCTACTTGTCTGTACCGCTTAATAAACAAGGATATTGCAGCCTCTTTTAAGGAGGCATCCTTTTCTGCAAAAGCCTTTTGATAGGAAGGGTCTTCTCCATAAAGACCTACTAAACAGAAAACAAAGAGGCACTGAACCCTAGAGCAAGCTTCACATTGTGAACACGCTCGCGCTTTCAGATTTGCTGGTAGGAAGACAAAATCAAACTACGAGTCTGCCTCGCTCTGCCAGCAGTCGAGGCACAGAGGCTGTACCCAAGCATCGGGTACCACGCGGTACCTTTGGTCCTCCATGAGTGATGGCAAGGAGCTTCACTACCTTGCAAAATGCCAGCCCTGGATCATTACTTGGTGACTATCGTTGCTTATAAAGGTCCTCAAGCAGGAGAGAGGTAACGTTGCTGTCATACAATTCGGTGCCCAAGCTGACATGCCTTTTGTTGGAACATAAGCTACCAAGGAGCCTGATTTCCCCTTGTGTTCTCTTCCTCTTATAAAAGGCTTCATCCAAAAATATCACATGTCAAAAGACAGAAGAAGTTTTTGTTTTCTCACTGAAAACCTGTTGCAGCTGACCGGATTTTTCTTGCTCTGTGCGAGCATTTCTTCGTACCTAATTATGTTTTAGAGCATGATATGATTCCTCAAGAAGTTATATCTGCTGCCCTTATTCTTCTATTACTTGCATTAATACCTAATTTACAAACCTCATCTCTCTGCCTGTCTCCACCTCGTGAATTCCCCTTTTAGCATCAGGGCCTTCATGGTTTTTTCCAATCCATACCCCTTCTCACAGCTGCTAGCTTCGGAGGTAAATCAACTTTTACTTCTCAATTAAGAATACAGATTACTATAAATAAACACAAAATCCAATATTAGAAGAGCTAATGTAGCCTCAGTCTCCAGGGAATAAGAAAGGCCATAAATGCCGAGAATGAGGATTGTTCTCTGTGGACAGGACAGCGGATATTGTCTAGCTGCTTACTACAGAGTTTCATTGCTCCAGTCTCACAGGAAAAGTGTTGAAGACATGGTACATGAAAAGGACCGGCTCTCCATTCAGCTTGACACTATATTGACTGCTAGAAGCAAACATGTATTCCACAAAAAAACCCTGTGGCTCTTTTTTCCCTCCAAAGAGCCTGCCTGCTGACACCAGTTCTTTCATTTGAACAGTAGAAGTTCATGCTTTTAAACCCAATTCCCATCACACAAGTACACTGAAAAAATTACATGATGGACTTCAATATTGCACTTTTCAATAAAGACTGAGTGAGTCCCAGCTGCGAGTAGTGAAGACAGACAGGGTATAACTTTCAAAGGGTCTGAGGGCCTCTTTGTAAAAGCAAGAAGCACTGGGAGCTGAAGGACTCGACTGTGCAGCAGCAAGGAGCACACCTGAATCAACGCTCCATGGAAGCACCACGTGCATCACTCGCCTGGTCCTCAGCACCAAACAACCACCTGAGTGCGGTGGGACCCAAGCTGTCTTCAGCAGGTTTTATGGGTGTAGTGACCATGCCCTGGGGACGAGAAGATGCTCCTGGTGCTGCAGTGAGCACCATCTCCACTAGCTCTGGGATCGCCACACAGGGCCCCAGCGCCCGGCGCAGGCCTGCCCTCCGTCATTTACTTCATGAGATAGGAGATGCTCCAGACGAGTGCAACAAATTATGAATGAGCAACTAAGAAAGCAAAGCTCACGCAGCTCCTGGTCTCTTCACCGCAGCAGGAACAACAGGACAACGTTACATGTAAGAGGTCCCTTGATGCTCAAATAATCCTACAGTTCTCTGCCTTGCCAAATTTCATAATATCAGCATCATCTAAGCCAACAGGACAGGAGCTAAAAATACCGTGATTCAACTCATTGCAGGCTTCTGATACAAGGGCAGAGACTCTTTAACATGTGCTCTTTGAAAGTGTTGAAGCTTGTGGCCTTAGGGCACGTCTATACCGCAGGCATACCAAGCTAGCCCAGATACTGATAACTGCGCATCAAAGACATGATCGACAGGCGCAACCCAAAGATTTCCCATTTCCCTGGAACGTGAATCGTTTGGCCCTACTGTGGTTTCTTGGTGTGTGTCTCAGAGTCAACATGCGAGTCTTCAGTGCCAAATTACACACTATGTTCTTAAGCCACATCAAATTGCTTTACAGTCCCTGTAGCTCACAAGCTCTAAGCTGGCTATTCCTGTTCCAAATGTCAGCGATGGGAAACACAGAGCCTGATAACTTTGGATTTCCCAGGGCTATTTTCTAACCTACAGCATCTCCCAAAGCTCCGCTGACACATTTGGGGTGGCGTAGCATAAACAGGGGCCGGGGATGGATTTTGAAGAAGAACACGCCGTGTTCATACAGACTTCGCGTTCTCCGCTGTCCTTCTGAGGTCAGTCCCATTTTCTGCAAGAATGAACGCAGTACAAGAACAAAATGTATTTACTACGTTTTTTTCCCCTGCCTAAAGTGATCTTTTGATTCTCCCCTTCCTAAATTTATCCATGGGTGGTTTTTTTTTTTTTTTTTTCTCTTGTATCACTGTTATTTCTCTTTAGAAAGGGATAGTTCCCGGTTCCCCTGACCATCTCCAGATGCTGAGCAGTATGTTGCCCTGTGTTCAGAGAAGCTATCATCCATTCAATCCTAGGTGGCAGGTTGTGGCCGGGCTATGTATCTTTCCAACCTAAGCAGTCAAATAATCTTTGTTTTGGACAATACCAGACCCACAAATGACCTTAACTTCAAGAGGATTTATCCCAAACCCTACCTGCTTTATTAACCTCCACAAAGCATGGCAAGGCACGTTTGTGGACTGCAGGCTCTCCAGCATGAAGAGAAGCTGGCCAGGCAAGCCCTGCACCCTGCTGTGGATGAAGATGTTACAGTTGCCTGGGAAACCGCTCCATGGGATCACTAAAATGTATTCTATATGTTTGCCTTCAGATACAAGATTATCACCTCATCTATGAGCAGTGGCAGGAGAAAATCCTGACACAGGATAAACTTAGACTGCAACCTGCAGAAACCAATTAACTCTTTTACAGCATTAGCTGAAATTTCGCGGCGCTAAACCCGATATAAAATGCCTCGTTGTTCAACATCAACCAAATCTTCCCTGCTAGAGTAAAGGCGGGTTACAGTTAGAGCATCTCATTCCTCAGCAAAGAACACACGGTTTAAGTCCACTGGTGTGTTATTAGCAGTTGCAAGAACTGGCTGCGGTGAGACAAAGGATCGATAATCAAAGGAGATGGGATTATTCAAGGACTGAGAGTATTTATTTAGAGACAATACTTGAAAATTTGGATTTTTTTTTTTTTTTCTATTTTAAGAAAGACAACGCTCAATACTTACAGAAGGAGCACCTGTAGGTAGCCACAAACCAGCCACAGGTGGATGGTGGGCACAGTCTCTGCTTGCACTTTCTTGCAGAAATGAGTAAGTCAGGACTCGTGCAAAACCAACAAGTTAGAGCTCTGCCACGTTCCTTTCCCAAGCTTTTCTGGTACCACAATCGTGACATTGGACACAAAACCCCACAGACTTTATGGTGAAGAAATTCCAGTAAGAGCTGGCAAATGCGGTTTGGGGGAAAACAGGTTTAATAGCAAGCAGGAAGGAGTAAGGTATTAAGGTTAATTAATATTTTATTACAATATAACAAGCCAACAAGCCCAAACAGGACTGTGCTGTGCCTAAATATGGTAGGGGTATGAGAGAGGTTTTAGAAGAGAAAGAGCAATAAAGAGGAACTGGATATTGCTCAAAACTTCCTATTTCTGGCAGCAGTTTAAACAAAGAATCCAGTATTTCACTGCTTGCTTACCTTCATTCAAAAGCCAACACTGTGCTTTCATTTCTCCTGTGGGTGTAGTCAGCTCTTAAGTTAAAATCCAGCCTTAATATCTTCTACTCATAATTTAGGTCACGGGCTGGGAAGTGACATAGGAAATACAGAGAAATGTCAAGCTTTGCAATAGATGCTAAAACGCCACCCTGTGCTCGAGGCTCCTGGGGCATCAACTGTACAGGCGCCTCTGCTCTGAAAGAGCCAACTCTTGCAGCCAAAAAAAGAGAGGCTGAAATCCCTGCCGGAGTTAAAACCCGAGTTACGAGGCCTTTGCTAGGGTCTGTCTTCAGTCCCTGAGGCTGCTCGGCCGGCTAAGGTCAGCAAAGACGCCGCTCTGCTCTGAACTCAGAAGGTTTCGTACCCACTGGGCAGCTCAAAAAGCGGCAGAAGGGGAGATGTGGCGCGTGGGGCTGTGGGCAGCGCTCAGGAGTGCTCCGCTCACTGCTTCCCTCCTGTGGGAGATGGGTTGGGTCGGAGACAGGACATGACGCTGGTGAGGGGTCTGGAGCACAAGTCTTGTGAGGAGCGGCTGAGGGAACTGGGGTTGTTCAGCCTGGAGAAGAGGAGGCTGAGGGGAGACCTTATGGCTCTCTACAACTACCTGAGAGGAGGTTGTAGCCAGGTGGGGGTCGGTCTCTTCTCCCAAGTTACAAGCGATAGGACAAGAGGAAATGGCCTCAAGTTGCACCAGGGGAGGTTTAGGATGGATATTAGGAAAAATTTCTTCACTGAAAGGGTTATCAGACATTGGGACAGGCTGCCCAGGGAAGTGGTGGAGTGTCCATCCCTGGAGGTATTGAAAAGCCGGGTAGACGTGGTGCTGAGGGACATGGTTTGGTGGTGGTTTTGGCAGTGTTAGGTTGATGGTTGGACTTGATGATCTTAAAGGTCTCTTCCAACCTAGGTGATTCTATGATTCTATGATTTTATAAAAAGGAACGAATGGGAACGCTAAAAGAATCACTGGGATAGTGCAGTTCACACGTATGGAAAATGGAAGACAATGGTGCTTAAATAGCAGATTGCAATAGTATCGCTCCGGGAGCATCGGTGGGGGTGGGGGTATGAGTGGGGTGTTCCAGTCTTTGCCTGGTGTTCCAGTCCTTCACTTGAAATATATTCACAAAGCAAAACACCCTTCCACTCTTGTCTCGGTTACACAAATTACAGGGTTATGTTCAGTATTTCAGCTGTGGTACTGTATATCATTAGAATTACGTACGCTGTTATCAGTCATTGCTGTGTGACTTTCTACAGTTTATTATGCTCATACTCATATAAACATAATTACATTGCACAAGGCTATAAACTCCACATACTGGAGGATGTAAGTATCTTTTTTCTTGTATTTATTAAATTGTGTTTACACACATCCTCACTAATTTATATTGCGCCTTTCTTGTTAAAAATAACAACAAAATATAATTGAGTCTTCCATTCCTAATGCTGATTTTTTTTTTTATTGCTAAAATATACACGCATAAATGTTTGTGCATCAGGAAATCATCTGGAGTCTTAGCCGAGTACGGCAGTGTTATAAGGCAGACCTGTGTTTTTTCTAGGCCACCATCAGGCCCGTGCAGAGATTGTTCCGCCCAGCTAACAGAACGTGCTGCTGAAAACACAGTCAGGTCCCTCAAACCTGCACAAACAAAATTAAACTTCCAGGAAATTGCATACAATTGATTCCTACCATATATTTTAAGTGTAGCTGCTTCTACTGTTTTTTAGTATTTCACCTCTGGCTTGATTTGACTGAGGTTTTCACTAAGAAGTGTTTCACAAGAAAATGTTAGAAATAATTAATCACATAGGAGGTAAAGATGCCATACTATTTTTCACCTGATCATACTGGGAGAACACAGGATTTTATGTGCCTCATTACCAACTAGCCTCTCTGCATGGTTAAAAAAAAAATAAAAGAAAATTCTATTTTGCACATTTTCTTCTGGTTTTAGCATTAATTTTTAGTACATTTAGTAAGCGTAGTGCCAGTCTGACAGACCAGCCAACAGAGGCTGATGAAGCAGCTGCCGGACCTTGTTGCCAGCGTGCTCGATGGTGAGCAGAAGGGACAACGTCCAGGGGTTGGCATGGCAATTCCGACATCCGCGCTCCGACAACTCCTTGGCCTTGCAGCCAGGGCTGCCAATAAGGCTGTCAACTTAGCACTTAGTGAGATGGTGTCTTGTGACGTGGACTTCTTCCCTGTCGGTGAGAAAACCTATTTCAGGCTGAGCATCAAAGAGCCACTATTGACAAGGGCTGGAGAGCTGCATTAGCCACCCGGAGGGAGGGAATCGATAGCCGGCAACCAGTGCCTGGAGATACCCAACCTGCTCGAAAGGTTCATTTTCAAAACATGTACAGCTTCAAGACATTATCGTGACGCAGGAATGCCGATGATGCCATCTAACCAGCTCTTATATGCTGTGGTTATTTTTTTTTATCATCTATTTAGGCATTCCAAGCAAACCACCCAGCACCGCTGGCCACTGCCAAGGCAGCTGCAAGGGGAACCTGCACGACTCCTGGTCGTACTGAACATGACTGCACCGGGAGCACAGTCACAGCCGAACCCAGCAATTCACTTCCATCTTCTTTTCTTCTGACAGCAAAAGCTGAAATACCCTGCAAGAGCTCCATGCCACCGCCAGACAAGATCTCACCAGAAAGCTCCGTGAAAGCAGTTTTCCAATGCAGAAGAGAAAATGACTGTTTCCCCAGGAGTACCACATCCCATGCCAAAGAGTAAAAAAAACCAACCAAACAAACAAAATCTGTGAAGCGGGACAGAAGTTCTTTAGCTTCACTATGAAATATTTTGTGATGAAGCTTAGCAAGTAAATGAACTGAATGTCAAGTAACCAGATAAAAGAATTTCACATCTTCTTGGACAAGCTACAGTTGTTTGTTGTTTTTTTTTTTTTATAACCCAGTGTTTTTCTCAGCCTTTCTGCAAATCAACTTCCCTACACATTTGTCAGGGAGAGTGAGGCAGTGAAACATAACGCAATAATGAAGAGGCAATCTGTGCCGACTTCCAGGTGGCCAGGGTTAGCGGGTCAAAGACATCAGGAGTTTGTGGAGAGAAGTCTGGATGCTGGTTAAAAACCCTGAGAAGTCACAGGTTTCCTTTACATCACTTCTGCTGCTCTCCTCTCCTGTTCTACTGCACACGGAGCAGAAAACGCCTGGACTGAAACATCCTTGGAAAAAAACATGGTGATGCTACTGCCCTGGGGGACGCTGATGGAAAACTCTGTGTGTTCCGTTGTCTGCCTTTGCCCACGGAAAAATCCATCAGCAATTAAGACTTTAGAACTTTCTACAATTACTTTATTCTGCGTTAAGTGGAAAATAGGAGTTGATATTTATTGTGCACAACACAATTTGTGTTTAGCCCCAAAAAGGATTTAAGTTCGATAGCCAGAGAGACCGTATGTCAACAGACATATGGGCTATGTAAGTTACAGATGTATTATGGAGCAAATTATTTTGTGAAAAAGCTGAGAGTTTCAAGAATTTTGGGAAATGTCTGAAAACAGTACACAATTATAAATGAAGTGCCTAAATTATTTGAGATTATAATTTCAAACAGGTTTTCTATATTATGAGTCCTTCGTACTTGCTTCTAAGATTGTGTGATTTATCTTGCACTCTATCATTTATTTTACAATAGAACATATCTCTTAGCAGAGCCTACATTTATTTTCATAATTAGGATCACTGCAGTGTTTTGATTTTGTTTATAGCATTTGCATCTGCTCGCTTGAAATTTCTTTGAGTCGGTACAACCACATTTTACACAACCCTGTCCTGCAGTGGCAGACAACTGGAAAACAGACTCTCGCAAAGACTTCAGCTCATCAGTTTTAACAGTAAGATGTCCTCAGAGAACCAATTTAAACTTATGCCTAGAATAGGTCCCATGAAGGACTCCATTTGTCTGCAGCAAGCAGGTATTGACCATTCCTATCCGTCTCTAATGCACTGCCTCTGACCACAGGAATGGGGATGGACATGTTTTCTGTCTGAGATGTCAGCTAGGAAAGGACGTATGAAAATGATTACCTTGGAAAGTACAGTTTTTCAGTCTTCCTCCAGTTTTCTTCTGGAACAGGCAGTAGACAGCTTCTGGGACAGGAGTATGGGGTGGGAGCTCATGACTTTTGAGGTGATGTTTAGTTGGCTGCAGGTTCAATGATGGAGAATTCCAGTATTTCGGTAGTGGTGGCAATAATCCGGACTTTCACTGCCTATCAAATAATTTAAGAGAGCCGATGACAATGAGAAAGTCAATTAGAAAAAACATTGACATAGAAAAACATCCTCATATGAGAAGTGAAGGGTATTTTGTCCCAAACTCAGGTAAAGCATGTGGCAGGGACATTCTTTTAAATATTTGCATCAGCTTAGTTTACATTTCTTTGTGCAGCTTATCATGATCAACAGCCTGAGCATGGGACTGTGCTGAACACACTAATTCCAACAAAAGAGAATGCACAAGAACACCAAAAAAAAAAAAAAGCGCAAAAGAATGTCCATACAGACAGATTTCAAAATATATCCATAACAATAACATCTGTTCTTCTAGGAAGTGCTGGAAAATGGAGGCATTTCACACAATGACTGAATGAAATAGTCAAATAGCACAAGACGCGACCTGCAACGACAGTCATAAAGTGTTCACAACTTTTAATTACTTGGCCAAACGTCTGCTCTCATGTTGCAGTTACTCACTACGACAAGCTGCAACACTCTCACAACGTGTTTGCAACGAAGTCACCTATACAAAAGCCTGCGCATATACAAAAGTCTGTGGCCGTTTGCAGACACAAAAATGAGACTTCCAGACAGCTTTCCATGAGCTGAGAACTATTGCCAGCTCTTTGCTATAGTAACAGGAATTTGTCTAGAAGTGTCGAAAGGTCTTTATTGCTGTCGGTAGACATCTCCCAAGTCAATTCACACAGCAAACGTGGAAGAAGTGGAGAAACAACAAGGCAGAAACTGCAACGCAATATTTCAACCTTTCCAGTATTAAATTCCGAGACGCGGAGAACAATGAGGACAGAAATGATGGATGAAATAAGTGGGTTTATGTCAGAGGCGTTATCAGGAAAAGCTAATATCTGGTTTGTGTTGCAGTAAATGCCCAACAGAGTATTAGCGTGTGAGAGTGAGTTAAGGTGCAAATGCCCTAAAACCACCTTGTGATGGAAATGATGCGGCGGAGTGATGAAGGCAGCGGGGCCAGGGCTGGAGCGACGCCAGCGGCCACCGAGGCCACCACGCAGGGAGCGCCGGTTCCTCACGGCAGCCTGCAAAGGGCAGCGCCCTGCAGCCCGGGAGGGACGGGGCTTCGCTGGGCAGCTGATGAAGTCTTGTCCTGGTACCGCTGTTATTCATTACCTCAATGCAGCCTGCCTGGGAATCCCAATCCGGTGTGAGGACCAGGCTGTACTTGGCATTACAAGAAACAAGAAAAAGTGATTGTTTCGGAGGACAGCCTGAGCTGTTC